>WBMY01003958.1:42633-125880 GCA_013397315.1 Donacobius atricapilla | reverse complement strand
GGATATGCTTTACACTGAAAAGAAGATTAATAGAAAATTGTGTGGTGTGATGTGATGTAGTTTGGGGAAAATAAAATCCCTTCTCTCTGTTTTGTTTTTTTTTTTTCTGTATCCCCTAGAGAGTCAAGAGAATGTTTTTCAAGTAGCTGTAGTGAAGTAGCCATTACCAGGACTTTTTTTGCACTTTAGCCAAAGGAAGTTTTGCTTTAACATGCATAAAATGAACACTCTGTGATGCAGAGACGCAACCACAGTCTCTCTTCCATAGGGAAGCACTCAAACCCCAGACTAGAGTGGGCAGCCTGATATCCTTACACATTCTTTATTCCCCATGATACTTAGATTGTGTTGCATTGAGGAAAAGTTTCAGGGTGAAAGGAATCCCACACAAATCCAGTCATATCCTAGCAGATTGCAGGCCTTCACACTAACATCACTGAACAATCACTCTAGCTCATAAAGATGGAAACAGGACTGGGACTGCCATTTCCCCCTGGTATTCCAGCTGTGCTCTAAAAGAAAAGGACAGCAGTTGGTGTTTGTGCTCTGTTATGCAACCAGGATGAGAAACGTGATTCCTGTATCCAAATGCTTTGGTTTGGGCATGACAAAAATACCAAACTGCTCAGAGAGGAAGTTACAGGCATATGAGAAAGCTGCAACTAAATGCATAGAAACACCAAACCTGTTGCAGTGAGGGACCTCTGCTGGCATTTCCTCAGATGAGGTTACTCACAGGTCTCGACCTTTGGCTTCATCTTTAGCCAAAGGGCAAGAAACAGACCTGGGAGTCTTGAATGTCACCTGCTCCTGAGCTTTCGTTCTCACTACCACAGTTAATTGAGACTTATTTTGAATTAGAACTAACGTAATTACCTACTTTAACTCCCAACGAACTCAAGGTTTTTTTTTACTGTGGTTCCTTTCATTTCAAGAACCTGTGGGCTCCAGGTACTGAGGTGCTCCTGCAGCATGGGGTGTGTCTTCCTGCCTGTGTGACTGCTCCTGGGGCTGGAGTAGGGAACTGGACTGCTGCTGCCCTGCTGCAGAGCCCTGCCCTCCCCTCCCCTTCCCAGCAGTACAGCAGGATGGCTGTTGGACCATCTAACACTGCAAAAAGCTGCATCAGCTGCACCTCACCACACCTCCTCCCGGGATGTAAAGCCTCAGACTTTCTGGCTTCCAAAGTTTTGCTTTAACAGTGTCCACCTACTTCATCTTTTTCCCCCCCAACACATGTTTCAGAAACTCAGGTGGCAAGAACACACCACTTACCAATGCAGGATGTCTCCAGCAGTAACAAAGGGACTACTTTGGAAAACATAATTGCTGGGTTGGGGTTTTCAACACATCTCTGAAAACATAATCTCTTATAATTTGAGTCCTGACTATACTACCACCTACCAACACACAGAAAGACTCACTGAAGTGGAACTGCTCTTTAGTCTCACCGTGATTAACACCTGCCACAGGAAATGTAAATTCCCTAGCAGCTGTGAGCTAGGATTAGAACAAGGTTGAGGTTTTTGTGGGTTTGTGTTTTTTCTTGCAGTGATGAGGAAAAAATAAAGAGCTTTAAGAGACACGGAAGACAACCTTTTTTTCCAGTTTTCTCTTTCTCTTTTCCCATTTCTCAAACACAATATTTTTTTTCCCCCTCTTTTAGAAATTGCTTTGGAAACTTTAAATGCTGATGGGGAAATCTGTTGCAATAGTTTTTAGAGCAACCTCCCTTCCTATACTTCAAGTCTCCAACCAAATTTATTCTACCTTAACTACCTGCATCACTAGGTACTTCCTAAAATACAATTTACAGTTCATGAAACATTTTCTGCACATCTGCAGAGAACTGGCTGTTTACATGGTCCCAACACCTTTTTAACAACTCAGCAACCGACCTGGATTAAAGACCTTCTCTCTTGACATCATGTTTCTAACTAGCCAATGGTAATTCCACAATTATCAGGCATCCATGGGAAGTGAAGAGATAGGACTCAGCCTTGCCAACTCCCAAATATTTAGGGGAATGTTTCTTCCTCCTCTCACCCCCTTGGAAAGTAGAATCAACATGTTTACACAAGAACATTGGATTTCCAGCTGTAATTCCAGTTCTCATAAGGTCAGATGAAAGTTTGAAATGGTGATGCCTAACATTTTTGTTACTTTGTGAACTGCTTTACCTGAAAACGAATGTCTGAATCTGGTGGGGATATGAGTTGGGGTATGTGGAAATAGCAAAATTTTATGTCTGAGCTGTAAAGAAAACTTGTATCCAGATTATGAAACACTATTCTAGTGGAAATCTTAAGGTATTGAGTTGTTGCAGACACAGACAGATCTTGATGCTTCTCAGTTATTTTGAATTCCTCTGAGTGCTGATGTACACAAGTTAATGATAAAGAATGCATCTGAAGTCTCTTAGTATGCAAGAGATCTACTTCTGCCATTGCGTCCTTAGCTTCAAAAAACCCTAATTAGCAACCGGTCCAATCTTTTAATGATTCTGTAACATCCTTTAACTCTACAGCCGCATGCTGTTCAGATTGCCTTTCCTATTTTAATGTGAGTTAAATTAAGGTTTAACTTTTACTCATCTTTCTCAGCTGTGAATAATCCTTACAGCTCAGCGATTTGGCTGGTATTTGTTGCCTGGGACATGCTGCTAAATTGCTACTACCTGTCCTAACAAGCCCTCTGACTGAGACAGCTGACAAATGTCTAAAAGCAAAATGAAAGGGGAAAACAGCAACAAATTCTCCTCAGCTTAACTGGGTGGTGTGAAAAAGGGGCTACCTCATCAACCTTTGTAATTTTCAGGGATTAATTAAAGGATAATGTTTGCTGCAGAGGAGTTTATGAGGCAATAAATAGCTTTTGCAGCTGATTAAGGGCCAAAGCAAAACGGATAAAGTCATCTAATAATTGCAAAAGCCTTTTAGTGCCTTCAATACATCTCCGCCACGGATGCAAGTCTTACTCTGTGACAGATCAGCATCAGACTAACGAAACGCAAAGGAGCGCTATTGCCTTTAGAGACCTTGGGTGGGTAACTAGAAAAACCCGCACGGTGTACGACTCTGCCCCGAGGCCGGGCTGATCCTCAGCGGGCAGGAATCCGAACGCCGCGGGTGCAGCGGCCGGGCTCGCTGTGCNGCAGGGGCACCGAGGCGCCGTCCCTCCATTCCCTTCCCCCGTGAGGGCCGTGGCAGGAGCCCAAGGAGCAGCGAGAGACTCGTGGATCTGTGGCCCTTTCTTCTGTTAACGCCATTTGGAGAGTGAGGCATAGCGAGGGCATGAAGGCAGGGAAGGGTTAGGTTGGCTTATTAGGACAAGGTTCTTCACCCAGGGTGTGTTTGGGCACTGGAACAGGCTCCCCAGGGAAGTGGTCACAGCACCAACCCTGACAGAGTTCAAGAGCTGTTTGGACAATGCTTTCAGCGACATGGTGGGACTCCTAGGGCAGTCCTGTGTAGGGCCAGGAGTTGGACTCAATGAGCCTTGTGGGTCCCTTTCTATTCAGGGTATTATTCTGTGGTTTCATGGCTCTGTGAAGGCAGCACTGGCTGCTGCATCCTCACGGTCGGTGTTGGACCTTGGCTCGTGTGCAAGGGTTGTAGTTGCTCTCTAGGTTTCTGTGCAGGTGCAAGAAGCCGTGGGGTGTCCGTGGCCATCTGCCACTGTAACTTAGCTGAACTCTGAGTCTGGCTGGTTTGTTTTCTCATTTGGGGGGGCACAGCAGGCTCCTGTGGTGGTGGTCAGAGCTACTTTTCCTGCTTAAGTGGGAAGGGGATGAAGCAGCACACACCAGGCTCCCAGGGGTAAGGCATTCTAATCTCTTCCACAGCAGTACTGCGGTGGCTTTGCCAGCTGTGACCACATCTATAGTGGAGGCAAAAATACTGCACAGTGGGAAACTGGGAGAAATAAACCAGACAGAGCCTGGGAAAATAGGCTGATGGCAAGTGCATCCCATGTCCCTTCCTCCTCCTTTGCTTTCCCTGCCCCTACACAGCCCATGTAAACTGCCATGGGTTTTGGGTTTTTTTTCACTCTCCTTGCTTTGTTTGCTGCCTTTCTCTTCAGCTGATAAATAATAGGCACAGCCAAAGAGTGATGCAACTTCTGTGAGAACACAGAGTTCTGCATTTTATAAACAATAATTAACTACTGCTGACTGTGCCTGCCATGAGAAGCCTGAAATGCTGATCACATCTTGCAGTTCTCACTATGGCAGCAGAGAAAGCAGAAGTACCAACTTTGAATTCTGTCACATTGCCCTTTCCAGCTAGCAAATGAACTGATAATTTAACTGATATGATGCCTAAGTGGGTGAGCTTTAAATTAGTCATAAATTAAGATAGACACTGGTGGGCTGGCACTTAACTGCTGGTTTTGTTATTCTGCATGATTCCTTCCTCTGCTATCTCCTGAAAACACATTCTCTTGAATATGAGCATGGGCCGAATTTTGACTTTATGCCCAGAAGTGAACTTTGCCTGTGTTTATAGGGGTATCCAAATGCGTCCATATGAACATGAAATAGCACCTGAGTACCTGAAGTTTTGTTGACAAGATTGTTGTGGTTTGTGAGTGATGATACTTAGAAAATAGAGGCCAAGAATGAACAGTTGCAAGTGTCCCAGAAGCGTTTTATAATTGGACAGTGTGGAGGCAAGGGCAGCATGGAGAGATAGATCAGAATCCAGTGCAGCATTTTCCTAAAGGCACACCTGTTTTGGTAATGCAAAGGCAAAAGTCAGTTTTGCTGTTAAGTGAGGCAGCTCTGATTCAGAAGAAAGGCAGGAATCGGAATGCGTCATTTTCTGGGAGTTGATGTATTTTTAATGTCTTCCTTCTCTGGCTACAGCAGAGATCATGACAAATTCAACTGACTTTTTTCAAGCTCTGCTCCTGCAAAAGCAGATTTTAACATCTGCATTAGCTCTTCCCTTGGCTTACCATTACAGATTTCTACTTGAAGGCTTTATTTCTCAGATGCTGGGCTGTGATTGATAATTAAATCTCTGTAAGTACAGTATGAGTCACAAGAAACGGGGTCAGAATACATAAACGTGTATCTGGAGAGCACAGTATTTACTCAGAGAGCGCTAACATTGAAACAGCAGCAAAAAGCACACAAGTTAACCACATGATCCGCTTGGGCTGCTACACTGAGCAATATTCCCATTTCCTCAATGGAGTATCTAAGCACCCAGCCTGCATAAACTGTGAAATGTAATTAGCCTGATGTATGGGAAATCTCCAGCAGGCACAGCCTTGGCATGGAGAGCACAGCACAGCCCTGCAAAGGCCCCTGGAACTGGAGTGTATTGGAGACATGGCCAGCATGTTCTGATAGCTCAGCTATTTCTGAGCCTCTCACTGAACTGCAGAGTAGTTCACTTTGCTGCATCCCTGGAACAGCCATTTGGCAGGATGCAGTGTATCCTTCCTGCTTCCTCATTCCTGCAGCTTTTGCACCTGAGGCCGAATTTATAGGTTTGAAGTTTCTGCTCTCTGGATCAACTTCCTTCCCCCATCTGAAAAGGGAAACTGAGCAGTAAACATTTTCCTTTAGTATGTGGAATCCTCTTACAACCTAGCAAATCCTAGTCTGAATTTTACTTTAAAAGAAAATACTGAAGGTCATCATCTGCAAGAATTTGTGACTGTTGATTACTTTGTAAATTGTCAGACACCCAATTCCAAGTTAGCTATCCGCATGAGTGAGCTAAGAAAACAGAACATAGGGCTTTTTAAAGGTTTGAGAGCCTTAAGGAGGGGTAGCCTAAGAAATTTCCTAAACCCACGTGTGCTGGTTTGTGCAGATGCAAGGCTGGTGGGTACAACTTGAGATGCCAAGTTGCAAGTTTGGATCCCAGTCTACAAGAAGTTAATAAAAATGTCTTAACCTTGGCAAAGGACAACTTCCTCTTGTCTTCTTGCCTATCTACTGCAGCATATGCACAGTGTAAGCATAGTGTATTTAGCTATTGCTCAAGAAAAAAAGATACAGAGAAGCTTGGCACAGACCTTCTACTCTTAATGTTAAGTTAAAGGTAGCTGTCAGAAGAAAATTAAGGTTTTGTTGTTATTGCATGAAGCTTATGAATGGAGAGGCCTTGGCATTATGAGCACCATGCTTGCTCCAACCAACAGAGCTCATGTCAGGGTTCGTAGCAGCAGAGCTCTGCCTGTGCGCACACACAGAGCAGATGGGGAGCATCTCCTCTTGAGTGACATCCAAGATCACAGAATCATCAGCGTGAAGTTAGAGCTCTGTTACCCTGCTGCTATATGGTCCTCCCAGGAGGGGAGTGGCATTCCTGTACTGGAAAGGGTAGTGCTGTCAGTCTCACACCACAGGAAGCTTCCCCTTGCTGGGCAGAATCCCTGAGCCTGGTCTGGCTACCAGAGAATCAACTAAAGCCTGATTCCCAAACAGGAGCTGGCCTTAAAAACAGACAGTGGAACTGAACAGAACTTCCAAACCTGCTGTAGAGGAGAATACTGGAGAACTAGTGAAGCTACTAGAAGATAAGGAGCCAACTGAAAGGGTTTCTGACACAAATTCAAAGGTCATGTCTTTTAATAGACCACTGAAAGAATTTAGATGGATTATCACCTCTATAAAATCCTTATATTCAGAGAGCTGTCCTTGAAAGTAATTTACTCAAATGTGATTTAAAAAATAATTTTTACTCTAAAGCATCTCTTTGCCTGGTTTAAAGAAAGAACTCCATCCTCCAAGATTTTGATTACAAAGCAACTTAGCACAAGTCAGTTACTGCTGTGATCCTTAAAAGCGTTAAAGCTTGCCCTATACCAAAGCTCTATTAACACTGCACACCAAGCTAGATTTAACACTGCATTATTTACCATTTGTAAGCAAGTTAATAAAAGCTTTGGTATGTATGTTTTCATCTTAGAAGTTTTTCACAGTTTCTAATATGGCTTAAAAGTTGCTGTACTTCTGCTTGAATTAAGGCTTAATTAGAAATGTGTGCTCTTTGCCTTACAAACTGCAGAACCACGAAAAAGTAGGAAAGTTGGGGATACCACTAATGGTAAACGTAAGCATTTGTCTTTAAATCTGGTAAGCTTAAGGTAAAATATAAGATTTTTAAAGATAATGGACTAAAGCAAAACACTCCAACTAGTTCAAGTTAATCGCTATATATACCTTGGATGTTAAGTGTAATTTTGCTTTCAGTAAGCTTGGAAAAAAAAAACCCTTCCAAAAGCACTGGGGAGAAGGATAAAAAAACAACCTAGAAATCTGCAATCTGCAGAAAGCAAGCAGCTTCCTGCCTAAGTGAATTCCAAAGATAACATACACGGAGAAAGACTTGTTAGATTGAATTCTTAGTTAAACTAAGTACAACAGACACAGCAGAAGGTGTGTTTATGCAGACCTGGTGCATGTTTGCAGAAGATAGCCCTCTTTAGTTTTAAGAAGAATTTCAAGCAGTCCTAAAGTCTGGTTAAAAAGCAGCATGATGTGAACAGTTGTTTCAAAGGCGTTCCTTTCAGCCCAGCATGTGGTCACTAGTCAGAGATACTTAGTCCTCACAGGTCAGCACGCTCTGAATCAGGAACTACATTACTTTGGAGGTCTGGCTTGGGTGACTATTAAGTGTTTTTTTTATGCTATTAAATGATGAGAGAGACTAGTTTAATTCAGTGCAAATTACACACAATGCATCAAGCCTTGAGTATGAGGCAACGGAGCAGGTTGCCCAGAGAAGTTATGGATGGCCCAACCCTGGAAGTGTCCAAGGCCAGGTTGAACAGACCTTGGAGCAATGTAGTGCAGTGGAAGGTGCCCCTGCCCATGGAAGGGCTTTGGAACTGGATGATTTTAACGGTCACTTTCAACCCAAAGCATTCTGAGCCTATGCATGGCTGTACTCAGTTCATGTTTCTTTGGGCCTCCACCTGCAGTCAGTCGGGGCTCAGGCTGTATCCTCATTAGCAAGTAACAACCTGTACTAGAGGCTGAGCTGGACAGCCAAAGGGTTGGTGCTGAGAATCTGACATACTTGAAAGGTTTCATTTCAGCCTAGGAATAAAGAAACTTTCCTATTCCAGCCCAGACCCTGCTCTGGTCCAGCTGAATAGCCATTAAAGAGAGCAAACGCAGTTAGAGGCATTCTAAGAGCTATTTCTCACTGGAGTTTTGCTGTAAGTGAATCCAGTTTGTGCACTGAGGACACTGCACAAACAAGCTGGATCTTGGCAAATGCTCAGCTAGTTTGAAAAACATAGAGGAGCTCTTTTTTCAATATTAAGGTAACAAACCCCCATTTTTTATATAGTTGATGCAATGCTCCTGTTGGGTTACATTTCAAAGCGTTAATTCATAGAACATTTAAGATCAATCAGTATATATAGTAATCTTGAAATAATCATTCTAGGTTCTGCCTTCCCCTGTTTTTCAGATGCAGGAGTCTTGTTGATGTGATATCCAAGAGAGCCATCGCTAAAATTATTATGGTTGCATAGCAACCTCAATGCGATAAATAACTGGCTTAAAAGAGTCCTATGCTGTCTATTTCTTTCCCAACAGGACCCAAACTGTTTTTTACCACTGCACCTAATAAAACTCTCAAAGAAAAACATGCAATTTTTACCACTAAAGAAGTTTCTTTATTCAAATATCTCATTATTTCTAGGCACTATCACTGAATTACTGCACCAAGTTATCTTCAAGTATGCATTATTCCAGCACTGTAACTTCTCTGCAAACACCACCAAGCCTCATCTTGTCTCCCCTGCTTGGATCATCAGCTGAAAGCACAACAGAAATAGTCTGAAGGTGGAAATTAACCAATATAATACTCTTAACCCAGCTGTAATTTCCAAAAGCATAAGGTTTTTTTATGCAGCCAGATAAATATCCCCTACAGAAACAAAACTAAACATAGACAAACTCAACATACAACTTATACATTCCCAGTTTGTTTTATTTTCATGGAATGCTAATTTAGTTACAATCTGGCAGTTCATAACTACTGAAATGTGACATTAATTCGTCTCCAATGCCGTAGAACTGTCTTGATTTATATAGTTTTAAAACAATCTTATTTTACAATAGTTGAGGTCTCTGGTGGTTTTTAAGCTCTGATGCTTAAGCACACAGCAAGCTACAAACCTTAGGTTTTATATTTATACATATATTCTATGTATTCAGACAACTGCTGTAAGTTATCTATAATTTAATATTTATAAAAAGTGCATATACTGGCACATATGCACATCTAGAAACACACTTTTACTACTGCCTCCCTTTTTTATAAAAAGCTGCATAACATACAGCCGTGTTATTCTCACTCACTGCTATTAATGTCTCTCACTATCTTTGTTACACAATTTTAACTATTCAATTACCTCAAACTGAATGTAGGTATTTCTATGTATATTTTCTCCTAAAGAAAAAAGTCCTCCCTATTCCTTTAAGAAGCTTTAAATCATGCATCAGTTTAGTACACAGTCACTTTTAGCATGGATTTTAGAATCCTAGACAGTGTAAAATCTACTTCTGGAAAATGTCTGTCTGTATATTTAATTTCTTCTTTTAGTTACAAAAAATATATAGGATTGAAACATATGGAATACATGCATCTCTCAAAGTGGCTATATTCTAGCCTTATAGATAAATTAAAAAAGTACACCCCTGCTAACAGGATGCAAACATGGCCTCAAATAGGCCATTACCTGTATTTAGTAGAGCTCATTACATTAAAAAGTTCAAGTCAGCTGTTCTCACAAGATGGTGTCAAAAGACTGAAGAGCGTGATATATTTATAGTCAATATACAAAGGTGGGTGCACAGGCCTAGTGCCATTCCATTATTCAATATTTTCAAGGCTTCCAGGCTTTGCCTCTGGTGATATAAGTCCCGAAATGATCTGAATGAAAGCTTAAGTTGAAAACTGCTTTTTAGTACACCATAAAAGCAAGTTGTGTTTAAAAGAAAAATGTACACTGAACAACCTGAAGTACTCACTGAAACAACTGTACAAAACTATTATAGTTACAGAAAGAAATAATGGTAGACTTAACTGCAAACACAAGTAACACTTGTTAACAAATGTAAAAACCTGCTTTGTTTTAATTCTTCTACCAAGTAAGAATTTGCAGCTGTTCAGAACAAGTAAAATTCACCTCACAATGTTTACATTTAAAGTTTTAATACAGTGCAAACGTTTAAGACAGAATAACTTCCCAGTGAAACAGCTGACACTACTTTGTGCCAGTCTTTCGAAGATTCTTCTTTCAGTAAGTCTATTTACACATTAAGCTAAAGGTTCACTCTATATGCTTTGAAGTTTGCTGAATATCAGCAGAAAAGTAAGTGAACTAGCAGCAGTTGTATTACAAATATGTGATGGTTATTTTAATGAATGCATAAAGTTTTCAAGACTGTATTCAGTGTCATACTGCTCTTGATCCCATAGTTCTCCAAGGTTTTCGAGTACTGATTTCATTGACGCTTTCCCAGAAGAGGTAGAGGTATCTGCTTTTTCAGTTTTGCCATCCTTCACAAAAGAAAAAAAATCCTGTTAATATGCAGAATTATGTTTTCAACAATCTAACAAATTCTTCAAGTCTGATAATTCTTCTGGGGAAATACCACTTCCTCCTGTTGTTCAGAGAGCTGTCTACTATTCATCAGTCCAACTCAAGCATTTGTGTGATTAAATTTTACATTTCAAAGCAAAACTTTTCCCTAAGCTGACTCTATTTTTGCTAGGTATACGTAAAAATGTTTCTTTACCTTGTCAAGAGTGAACAGATCAAGAAGCTGCTCTGTTCCCATGCTCTGTAGGCTTGCATTTTCTTGGCTGATCACTGTATTTGCAATATTCATTTTGAACTTTTGAAGACCCATGATCTTCTCTTCCAGAGTTCCCCTGGTTATCAGGCGATATACATTAACAACACGTTTCTGAAAGAAAAAAATCACACTTAGCCAGAAAATATCATCTTAGGTATTCAGGAAAGCATAAGCTTTTAGTGTTTATCATGCGCAATCCAGAAGCAGTTTGGCTTGGAGTTACCCTTCAGTAACTGTACTCAGTCTGACAGACACCAGATGGAAAGCATGAGACTATGCAGCTATACAGTACAGGCATCTTCTGTTGCCTCTCTGGAAGAAGTCACTGGTTTTTACAGCTCTAGGGGACGACTACCAGCAGTCATTCTTGCCCTGAGAGCAAGAATACACCAGGGAAGGACAAGCCTGTGGGCTATTCCTTCAGTTCCTTGTCTTAGTCCTCAATCATCTCCTCCTCCACCAAAGGGTGATTTCTTCTCTGGCCTGTCCCCAGCAGCTCAGGGAGTACAGAAGGAATGATTTACCAAGCTGGAGGCAGAATAAGGAGGTACACACTTCAGCAGCTGGCTTATTTGCAAGAATTAAGTATGAATAGAAGCTTGGTAGAAACCTACAGATGTCACTTTGTTATACATTACAAACTCTCTCAAGCAAGTTCAGCAAGAGAAAAGCCACCCTCTTATGGGAAATGAAGAGGTTTTCACCTGCCCAATGCGATGTGCCCGATCCATGGCTTGCAGGTCTCTCATCGGGTTCCAGTCATGTTCCACAAACACAACTGTGTCAGCCCCTGTCAAGTTAAGTCCCAGTCCACCAACATGAGTGGTGAGCAGAAGAACATCTATAGATGGGTCATTATTAAACCTGCATACAAGAAGTTAAATACGGTAAGTTTCATTTAAATAAAGAATTTATGAACCTCATCATCTTTGAGGAAAATAAAAACCCCAGTTTTACACCATATAAATAATACAGTTCGTTAAAGTTGGCCTCACACTGGTTATGAGGGGATAAGGCATACCGGGAAACAATGGAATGTCTCTGCCCAGCAGGAATGCTGCCATCCAGTCGTAAGTAAGTAACTGAAGGTAACTGAGGTCTGAGCAGGTCGTGCTCCACTATATCCAGCATACTCTTCAGCTGACAGAAGATAAGCACTCTGTGCTGGGCCACTACAGCTTCTGTACCACTTTCTGAAGATCCACCATTCCCCAAACCACAGTCTAACAGCAGCTTTAAGTAAAAGAACATTAAAATGTCTCATTAAAATGACTGTAGATCTCATGTAAACATTGACACTCGTTGATTTATCAAAAGTAGAAATGAGAGAAGCACACTGCAGAAGAAAATACCTAAATGACGGTCACTTAAATGACAAGACAGCAAAGTTTGGCTTCCCTGTCAAATTATGAAAAACTCAAGAATCATTAAAAAATAAAAACCCCACATTTTCTTCACTTACTTAAATTCTATTGTAAGTAAAGCTATGCAATGCAATCTAAGTTTATCAAGGAAGTAGCTTCCTGTGTAATAAAAATGAAAAAAAAAAATTCTGCAACAAGAAGGATAAGAGTAAAATAGAAGTAAGATTTTTCATATGTCAACAAGTTATATAAACATTATCGCCATGAAGACTGTGTTTCCCCCTCCCTCTTGAATTATCAAAGAAAATAGGGCATATCCCTGAAACACTCTTGCATTCTTTTTCATTTGCTACTTAATTTTATTAAGCAGAGTTTCCATATTGATGAAATCTTAAATATAACATCCTAAACTCTAACAGCAGTAGAGACATTTGGGGGATTTAAGGCACAACACATGTCCACTTACTTGTTTTAAAGCAGACAGCTTAGGTGCATGTTGGATATCCCGAAGGGATGAATTCTGAGCTGCAAGTTGCTCTGTAATTCTCTTGTATTCTGGATGTTGAGTTGTAAGCACTAAAGCTGGATGGTTGCAGAGCTTCCGTAAGTACTGCAATGCCTTTAATTATTTAAGAAATGAGGTTCAAAGAAATCATTAGCAAGAGCACAGTTGCAGAAAAAGGATTAACAGAACTGATTCTAAGTACAGGGGTCACTTGGCCACATTCCACAATCTGGACTTTATGGTGTATTTTCAAAGTTGCACATTCAAAACCTGCATTTCAAATTGTATCTAAACACTGTTACACTCTTTGTGATCTTGGTCCCTTCTTTCAGGAAAAATGCAAGGATTACCATTTCCCACACTTTCATCTGAGTCTGCAGTAGAGGAAATGGGTTTGGGAGCAGTTTGAGAATAATTGTTTCAAATTAACCAAGAGTTAATCTGCAATTTTACAAGATCATGAACCTTCAGAAATTCAGATCTACCCTTAAGGAAGCATTCTGTCCATGTTTTAGAATCTTAATGTTGAAGTATAGCAGATGATGCAATCAGAATTATGTCCCTCATTCTGAAGTTTTGCTCTCTCAGTACTCAGTTTTTACAAGATCCACAAAACAGCTCTACATGAACTGAGCAGATCACATTAAAAATACAAGGCAGTGTTATGCTTCATAATACACAAACCTGTAATTTAAACATAATAGCTATACATCACATTCCAGCCATAAATACTCTACTTAGATCATATGACCACAAATGTCTAAGTTCACTATTTTGATTTTCATTTTTACTAAACCTATAAATGCAGTTACCAAAAACGTATGTACTAGGTAATTAAAATTACTGAAAAAATCTGTACCTGAAATACATGACCTGTAGATTTAAGCTTTGGTTTTTCAGTTTCTTCATTCAGTGAAATTGAAGAAACTGTTTCATCAATATCACATTTGGCACGAGACTTGGCAAAATCTTCATAAAGCTGAACCTGTAGACAAACAAGAGAATGAGAGTGTTTTTCCCTGACAGAAGACACACAGTCCTATTCAGAGTTTAGTTTTAAGTTAAAATTCTGAACTATCATACATCAAGACAGCTATTTCATATGTAACATAAGATAAACATTAACAACAGAATCTCTTGCCATTTGTTTTCTTTCAACTTGGAAATTCTTATTGGAAAACAACCTGCAGATGCCTACATGTTGTTCCTGAACAATGCCAAACATTAAGCTCAAGAAATACTGTATTACTACAGGACTAGAATTAGTGTTTTAAACACGTACTACAAAATTCTTTTAGTACATCCAGAGAACATCAGAGCTGGTATCAGACTGATAGGAATACAGAATTCATGCCTTTGTGGTCTTAACTGTGCTGAAAAATGAACTTTCAGCCACTTTTTAAGCATACCTGTAGAGGACTGAGAATACAGTAATAATCTTGAATAATTTTGGGTGGAAGATCTTGCAGCACATCCTCTTTCATTCTCCTTAGCAGGAAGGGCAGGACTTGGCGGTGCAGAGCTTCCATTGCGAGTACCCCTAGCAAGGGCAACAGCACCAGTGTTTTAGAAGAAAAACATCTGCTTCAAAACATTCAGCTCCCCCTCAATCCCTGATGTTAGAACTAACCACACTCTTTCTTTTCATTAGCAGCTCTCATTTAAAAAGCTAAAGCAAAACCCCAAAGATTAAACATTTGCTCCTCACCAGCCTCTTGCTCTCGACTGGAGCTTCGGGCATCCCTGCTTGCCAGGATTGGTTTGCCGTACCGAGCTGCAAACTGGCGTTCAGTGCCCAAAAATCCTGGCATTAGGAAGTCAAACAATGACCACAACTCTAAGACGTTGTTCTGAACATAAAAGAAACATTTGATAAATTATTTTCAGAAGTAGTAAGTTGTTGCAAGGTATCAGAAAAAAATTCTATATTTAAAACCCTACAAACCTCACACTACAACCCAGTCCCAAGCTCCTGGAGCTTGGTGGCTTTTTTGTCCATCTGAATTACAGAAACACCTCTGCATGCACCTGGATATATAAATGGACTTCCCACTGTGTCCAGTGCCTTAAACCACACCTAGAGCTCTTCTGGTTAACAAAACCCCGGACACACCAGTGGTCTTAGTCTTACGTGAGACAGATACTGCACAGGCAGGTCATTAGGACAAAGCTCATAATCTGGAGATCTCAGAATTGAGTTTCCTGCTAATTTTGCTTGAGGCATAGGGAAATGATCTCTTCCCTGCCTGACACAAACAGGAAGTGCTAGAGAAAGTCTTGCTGCTAGCTTTTGAACCCCATTAATACCACAAAACCTGTATTCACTCCCCTATACACAGGTATACCAGGAAAGGGAAAAGATGCCATTCTGAGAAGTGAAAAGCTGGTTCACAACACATACTTTGAACAAGATGATTGTTAAAAGGTACAATAAAACCGAGTGCAAGATAGGTCTATCTTGTTTGTTTGCTACTATTCATCCAAAATGAAAATCAGTTACCTGGATTGGTGTCCCAGAAAGAATTATCCTGTAATTCGCAGTCAGCTGTTTTACTGCTTTCGACAGCTTTGTTTTTCCATTTTTTATTACATGGCCTTCATCAAGAATGCAGTAATTAAACTTAATATTTCTAGAAAAGAAGAAGACAGACTTAAATATAATTTAAAATTCTAAGCTATTAAAAACCTCAGAAAACAAGCCAATTCTTACCTGAAGAAGTCAATGTCATTTCTTACAACATCATATGAAGCCACAATGAGATTGTGTCTTTTCACCTGGTGTTGCAATCTTAAGGAAAAAAGTGAGGAGTTAATTGATGTATTTCTTACATGTTATGAGTTCAGCCTTTAAAGATACCATCACAAGTGTTCCCATGCCCACCAACTATGCTTTAGTAGCAGTAGTAATCTGAAAAATTTCATGTGGGATATTTTACTCTAAACCAGTCATAAATGCAAGATGAGTTACCTTGCTCTCTCAGTAGGAGGTCCTGTATAGTGCAATGGATTAAGATATTCTTTCGAGCAAAATTTGCCCACTTCATCCACCCAGTGTCCCGTGAGCGTAGGAGGACACACCACCAAGGAGGGAAGAGGAACACTGTCCACCAGTTTTGTTCTTGCATATTCCTGAGCCCTTTAAGAGTACAAAACAGAGTTCAAAAAATTGTTTTTCACAGAATAGTTGAGGTGAGAAGGGACCTGTGGAGGACACCTGGCCCAAACCCCCCATCCAAGCACAGCCACCTACAGTCACAGCTGCCCAGGACTATGTCCAAACTCATTACCACACAAGACTGACCATTAAAGTCTAAGAATGTTGTTTAAGCTTACCTGAGGCAATGATCACCTGCAAGAATGCAAATGGATTGTAAAGTTTTTCCTAAGCCCATGTCATCACAAAGAATTCCATGAAGTTTGTATTTATTGAGAAATGCAAGCCAGTTCACTCCATCCTGAAATCAGAAGAGAGGAAGAGTGCCACAAGGAAAAACTGGCTTTTTGCTAGTTGAGCTTCAGTTCAAATATCCACATATTCAGTGACCCAGCACTGACAAATTAGGAGCTGGTTTCCCACCACAAATGCATGCACTACAGCCCACTCACTAGAAGAGGGAGGGAGTAAAAGGAAAAACAAACACCCAAATGGTACAGTGAGGTATGGCTTAGCAGTGGTGGGCTGCCACAGTCAGTGTCACAGCCCACTGGCCATTCCCAGAAAAAAGGTAAGATCCAGAAAGGGATAAAATATCATTAGAACAGGATAAGAAGCACGCATTACTTCAGTTGTTATTCCTTATCCAGAATCCAAGATGAACACTGCGCAACTGAAACCAAAACACTTAAAAAATCCACAAGAAAAATGCCAGTACCTGAACAACTCCTACTATTCCATGAAATCGTATCGGATTGGAAGTTTTATTTTACAAGTATAAGCTGTTACCTGTTGGTATTTTCTGAGCTCAGCTTTGATTGGTACTGGAATTTCATAGTTTTCCAGTTTTTTCCCATCCAGTAATTGTTCCAGAAAGTGACGTTCTTTAGCCTTCATTCTGATTAATTCTTCAGACATATTTGGTGGGTCTGGTATACCAGCCTAGGGTAACATTTTAAAAGCAGTCTTGTAAGGGCTACAGGACTTAAATGCCACGTAGAGGAGAAGAAGAAATTAAACCTCATACTTAGACATTTTAAAAATACAGTGAATATCTGCAATCTTCTCAACTGTAGGAATCTAAACTCAGGATTTAAATACTATATTTAGCTACACTTGTTTGATTACTTGCAGGTCAACATATGCAGGGTTGTAAGGTGCAAGACAAATCCTGCCCCAAAAGGGCACACTGAAAAGACTGACAGAAAATTCTGGTCAGGCTACTGAAATTCTACAAAGACTCAGCTATTCTACCTCTAATCAGAGAGTTTATCTGGCTGGATAGAGAATCCTATAACATCCACTCCTCTTGAGTCACAAGCTACAATCCAAAGTTTGATGGATTTTTCTCCTACTCCGTAGAATTAGATCTAAAGTGATACTGAAATCCATAGGATGAAGTCAAGCAGTTGGAAACTGTTGGGAGAAAAAAAAAAACGGAACCCCTCTGTTTGTAACAGCAAACCTTTATTTCCTAGGTACCCCCCCATACCAGGCCAGAAGCCCAAAGAAGGCATTTGGGAACCAAATACGCTCATTCTTGCTTGCTAATAACATACAGAAGCAGCAGAGGCACTGCTGTTTTCCCACCATCACATCTATCGTCCCATTTTTCTGGGCCTTCTCCACCTTTAGTCAGCTTTACTTCAAAACCCAACTCACTAATGACTTACAGAGGGCTCCTGGCTAAAAAAACCTCTATCAAATAATTCCATCAGGTATGTGGTTCGTAAGGAAGGGGGATGTTAGTAGTGCCCCATATGATATTGAAGTACATACATGCACAGAGACAGCAGCCTCCTTGTTCAACGCTCTGCCTACTCTCCCTTTTAGAAGAACTCATCTGCAGTAGGAACACTAGGCCAGGTAATCTGGTTCAAGTATGTGTTCAGCTTGCAGCAGGATTGCTTATCAATACAAGTTTGATCAAGTTGAACCATTTATCTTACAATCCCTCTCTCAGTCATACTTTCATATTTATGATTGCAGGAATAATCAATTTGAGCATAAAGATGCAGGAAACAGAGCATATTTAAGCTGCCCCAACTCATTTAATGCTATTAAATTATTGTTAAATCAAACACTGTTCCCTGAAAATACAAGTATTTTTCTCATTATTAATCTGCTTCACTCTGTCCTTACGTATTTAATATAGTTCAATATCTGATACTGAACTTCCTTAACCAGAAAGGGAAATTTTGAGGCACTTCTTCCCTAACTATGGAAAAGAAATATGAAGTGATCATGCATATGCCTGCCATTAATAAAACAAGTACAGTATGCTTTTAAGAGATTCTCACAAAATTTTATTAAAATGATTTTCACCTCCCGCAAGCCTTAAGCTATGTGTATTATACAGGACTGTTTAAGTTGTTTATGAAGAAGGGCCCTGGTGCAAATGGCACTGCAATGAACATGCTAGAATTTAAGTTCTTTGCTCACTTTCAACTTGTTCAGCATCTCAGTGTAAGCACACAAAGTAAGTGCTCTCCTACTAAGGCAGATTATGAGTTGTCAGATTCTAAAGTTCTATTGCACTAAATTAAAAAGTGAAATAATAAAAAATCCATTAAACTGACAATTACTTTTTATTTTTGCTGTGGAAATTCTAAACTGTCGTCTATTACCATCTGGTGGTCACATATAGTCACTTGGAAACACTGTAGTCCTTGATGCACAGCATCAGAAGCTGTCTGAGGTATGCAAGTTGTAGCACAAGTTCAAGACTGAAGCAGATCTGTACTGATCAGACACTACTGCATCGTAATACACAGTATTTTGCCTAAATATGTAGGGTGGTGCTTTTTTGATTTTAACAACTAGTAACAAGTAATCCTGCTTATCCCCACACTATTTCTGTTACTGTTATTTTTGATTTTTCTTCTAAACCAGGATTGTTTTTGTACATTTCTCTTGACAACATACTCAGCAATACACATACCTAAGGAGAGTGCACATAGAACTCCTAAAACTTTTAAATCCAAACTAAGAAAAGCAGCATTACACACAAAATTAATAAATCTACCATTTAATTTTGTGTATTCAGCTGAAATGAGTTTCTCATACAGAGAAATTCTATTTTAACATTAAATTCGAAAATTGCTAACACGGCCCAATCTTGCTCATTTTACGTGTAAAGGGCATCTTCTATTGTCAGATACAGAATCAACACCCAGAGAAGCAGTGACTCATTCAGCGTTTAATAAGCCAGAGGCCTGGACTTTGCAGCTGGTGAAAGAATGGATACAGGACAGGTCACATATGCCATATTCTTACAGCTTGAGCTTACCTCAAGAGGCATCAGTCTAATCAGGGTGGCAAAGCACTGCGTAGCCATAAAACGTACGCTGTTTGTCTGATCACTCATTCTACCCAGAACTGGAACCACTAGAAGAACAATGTATGGAACAATACCAACATCCAGCTGCTCCATTACACCTGGAGTGGTTATTAAGGAAAGAGTTTTTAGCAGTTCAGGTTTTGTCTGACAAATACAGACCCAGGAGATTTCACACTCAGTAAGTGGCATTAATTGTTATGCTCAGGTAAATGAGATTTCTAGTGACAAAACAATGCAGAAGCAGGGAAATCTGATCTACCCAACTACCTCTGGCCAGCAAAGTGCATAGTTTGAGAGACTGAATTACCTCCACCAAAACGTCACTTGGAAGATAAAGTAAGGTCAATGGAAATGAAAGTTTCTTCTGTTTCTTTCCACAGGACAAAAAACAGCTTAGTCCTTTATTTCATTCCTCCTCCCATTTTTTTCATGTACCTGTTTTTGTTCACCCAAATGAAACAACAGCAAAGAAGTCTCTGCATTTCTGAATACACACACAAGGATACATGCAAGTGCTTCGATTGCACCTTCTTGTTTAGTGTTGTCATCTATTGCTCCCAGCCACGGTAGGACTTTCTCTAGAAAGATATTCATTGTTTCCATGGTTGCTATTTTGCTCATAACACCCACACAACGGGAAGCCATGTGTCTCACAGCAGTGCTGGGATGTTGAAGGCACATGTAAAGATGAGGCAAATGCTGTATTAACTGAATAAAAGAAAAAGGTGTGGGGAGTAAAGGTTAATATGAATTATAAACAAATTAGTGATTTTTTGGAACTACAGAGTCTTTTGAAGTAATTTAAGAACGCTTTAAATGGCTCCTTTGCAAGATATAATTACTTCGAACAAAAAAATTATTTCAGAAGAAAAAGTCAATTTGAACTTGGAACACATATTACTCCCCAATACTGAAAAAATTCAGAGAAACAAAGTATTTAGCATTTCAGTCGAAATCAAAATTAATGAAGCCCTTAGTTAGCAAGGAAGTGTTTCACACTGAAAATACAGTACCCAGAACTTATTAAAAACAGAGAATTATTTCTTACATACAGTTACATAGGTTTAAGAATTCCTTCCAGCTAGCAAGTTTGTCCTAGACTCATTCCCTTTGTGTTGGGGATCTCAATAATTCTGTGTGACAAGGAGGACACCCAGAAGGAAATCTGCGCCTGCCCAGCACGGTATACGCGTGTGTCTTTGGTGTATGTACGTGTCTTCTTTTTCATCAGTGCAGATACACTTTTGTATCAGACACCTAACAGGCAGTCAGGTTTTTCCTAGTGTGACAGTCCCTAACTACTAGCTTTGATGAACCAAGTTCAGCCTCTGTGACTTTCTACAAATTTTTTTTAAGCTGCATTCAGTGTTAGCACCACCAAAACCAATCTACACAATAACTACATACCACATTTATATAAAATGCACGTATTAAAGAACTCTTGCCATGGCATATGCTAAATGCACTCAAAATCACTTCAGGATTTTATTGAAATAAGACAAAATTCCATGTGATTCTTCTCCATCTGCTCAGAATTCTATAGCCCTTCATTATACCCATCCTTTCCAGACTTCTGGCCTACTTATTCCTGGCATGGGAGCCTTCTCATACATGTCTGTCATCCTGTTGCCCTTCTCTGTGTCTCTTCCAGAGCTACTATACTTATTCTGAAAGAGCTTACTGCAAATAGGCTAGTACTGAAAATTGTGTTAGATGCAGGCATAAGAATGTTTTTGTTCTGTTTCTTCCTGAACTTTTTTTTTAACCAGTACTTTACTGATACTTTCACAGAATTATCCCAACTCCAGGATTCTCTCCTGAGTTCAGAGAAAGACACCATTTTTTAAATGATCAAATCTAGTCTACTTGTGGGTAAACTGAGGTGTCCGTAATTTTTGCATTCCCCGCACAGCAGCCTTTCTGACAACCTTCAGCCTGGTAGAGAGTAGCCAGGCAATAATCTGACTATAGCATCACCATTTTGCCCCCACTCTGGCCACACAAACTGCATGTCAGTTTGTGCATTATAAGGCAAATCATTTCAGTCAGCCACATAGTGCTGCATAACCACATTTTTATCTATACTTTCATAACAAACAGAGGCATCATATTACCAGTCTGTTCATCAGGTTAGGAAATACAGAATTAGAATAAAGCAGAGCAGAGATGTTGATTGCAATGTAACACAACAGTATGAATATTATCATAACTCAAACGTTGGACACAATGTTGTTTGGAATCTCATCCAAAAAAGGGAAGGCCAAGGCTAAAATTTTGGCAGCTGTTTGCTTTTGTGGTTTATTCTACAACCTGAATAAATGACAGAATTTAATATCCTACAAAATACAGGGGGAAAAGCAGCTTTAAAACAGCACATCTTCACTGCTTTAGGCTATGCCTGCCTGTCCTCAGGACAGAGGACTTGGAGAACAGGCAGGCTAGAGAGTGACTAAAACACCAGTTGAGCAAAATCATAAAAACATCTAAAAAAGAAAAATAAAGACTTAAACCACTAGCAATAAAGAGACTGAAGTGTTTCGTGCAAAAGCTGATTACCAGAGGATGTAGCTGAGTATCCATTGAAGCTGCTGTTGTTTCAAAAACCTGCAAGGAATTCACCAGCTCTTGGGCTGGAGCGTCTCCTTTTTCCAGTAATGACTTTCGGTCTGGTAAAAACAGAAAAAGGTGCTCAGTTTAAGACTGACATACTGGTTCCAGCCTGCCACCCTCCCCAGCTTAAATCAGAAGTGTAATTACCAAAATTATTTATGTGAATGTTGTTCCTTAATGAACCAACCATAGCATCCCAGAGATGTGGCAATCCTGTTGCCATTTCAGCACCAAAATGTTTGGCTATAGTAGATAAGGCAAATTCAGCTCCTCTTCTCTGTACAATGTAAGGTTTCTGAGCCTAGAATTAAACAATTCAACAAAGTAGCAAGGTTAGATATATTAAGTAAAAATTATTTTCAATAATTACCTTTCATTACATAGGTATTCAATTTTGATTGTGTTTATATGTACCTACAACACATTCACCAATATGTTTTTCCCAAGTTAATTACTTTATCCTTTATACATGTAAAAAAACAAAAATCTTTTTATAGCCAATGATTTAAAATCTATAAATTTGAGATTTGGCCTTTACTGATACTGATCCATTTCAACAAGACATTTCCAAGTGGTTCCAGTTCCAGAAACTCAGATATTGCCAGTACAGTGACACCAAGAACACTACTGTACTAGAAAACTTACAATATTTGATTTGCTATTTACCCCCTCTCTTGCTCCCACCCTCTTTGGCAAGTAGAATTAATAAAAATCACTAATAATTAAGAACAAAATCCACAACAGTGTTTAGGAGTTCACGGTCCTGCCTAGAATCTTATTAAAACATGCAGAAGTTTGAAATTAATAAAAGTGAAGAGTTTAGGACATCACGTGTGAAAGTCACACAGACATGCTGTTTCACACAGTCATATTTCAATTGCTGGTTTTAATGCTTCAGAGGCATCCAGCAGGAACTGAGATGAACCAAGGGTAACATGAACAGGACACAGTTCGTGCCCTCTTGTGTTTGTTCCACACTCTATGGAAACCCATCTGCATGAACTTATATTGATATTCATATTCTATATTAATTATAACATTTCAGGAGTTATTAACGTTCTTAATGACAAACATTTAAAACATCAAACGTAAGCTGCTTGCATCACAAAACCTCCTGTTTTGTGATGCAAAGCCCTGCCATCCAATACAATACAGCGGTATCAACTCCAGTGAATTCAAAGTAATGGAAAGGAGGGGTGGATGTCAAGTTGCAAATTCAGGCTTTTGAAATGTACCTCATCGAGTTCTGTAGGAATGCTTCCACTGCTGCCTGTGGGGAGATCTGCAATAGGGGCTTTTGGAGCTTTTGGAGTAGGACCTCGCCGACTTGTGATGGCAAAAGCAGCTTTCTGATGTCTGTACAGGGTAATTATTCCCCTGTGCTTAGTAACTGTGTGCTGCATCCCATCTTTATCAGAATTGGGCCCTAAAAGAAAAGGGAGAACAGCTGACAACAACCTAAGCTGCAGTTTAACACAGGGGAAAGTGAGAGCTACCTACAAGTCATCTGCTGATTTTGCTTTAAAAAACCCATAATTTTTTCCACCCTTGAGGACAATGACACTTCAGTAGAAGAGTTACTGTGCTAGAAGCACATAACAGACTTGGAATGAAAAGTTAAGTGTGCAAACTGCCAGAAATTGTAATTCAGCAAGAAGCACAGGTGACACGTCAATCAAATATAAAACATTTACACACTTTTATTTCATAAAAAGCACATTATGTTTTACAGTTTCAACTAATTTATGTTCTGTCTCCTTTAAAACAGTTCAATACTTCTGTCACAATACAATGAAAGATGCCATCAGTATCTTTGGATTTGCTGATGTTTCTATTTACACTGAAGAGCTTCATTTTTAATCAGATATGAATGTTATTCTACTCTGAGATAAAGGAGGACACATTTATTAAGAAAGAGTAAAACATACAATAGTCAAACCTTAAGGCAGATTAGAGTCTTTGAGAATATTAAGATCTTAATTGGGTTAATCTGGGTTGTTCATTCAATCCATACATTTTCAATAATGGACAGCCATTTAAAGAATCCATGACCACTGCATGCATAGGATTATGTTATTAATTTTGAACACTGTCCTCGACTTTTTATCTTATGATTAGCCTATGGAACGTAACACAAATCACACATTTTTGACAGGCTACTTCAATTTCCATTTTTACTCAATAACATCTGTAAGTGAAATGTGATCATAACTGGATAGTAACTGAACAACAGTCAATACCTGGAAACTGGAATTAAAGTATTTTATAGATATATATAGATATAAACCAATACACATTAGTTGCACACAGTTTAAAATACCTAAATGAAATCACTATTAATAAATACTCAGATGCTGGCATTTTAAAAACCAACAAAAACAAGCCTCATTCAAACACGCATTTCAACAGTTCAGAAATAAGCACAGGTATATTAGAATCCTGGCAGTCTTAGATGTCATACCTTTTGAGTTTTCATGGCTACTCTGAGGCTGTGCAGGACATGCTGCCAGTGGGGTAAGATGTGGATCCACACACAGGGAGTTGCAGAGATTTTTTATAATCTTTGAGTTGGGACAAGGAGACCTTGTTGTACACTGCTGAAGTAACTTTGCTATACATGAAGCCACATAGTTTTGTACTAGTGTGTTCTCTTCTTTTTTGATAGCTTCCATTAAGGGTTTTATAACAGGATTTAGTTTTTCTGGAAGCTGCTGCAAGTTCACAACTGCACATGCAGCAAAAGTGTGGACTCGCAGATGCAACACTTGCCATTCTTGATTCGTTTCTGTAACAGTCATTTGGACTTGTTGCCTTTTACTATCCAACTGTTGCAGAACTTTAGGATTCAAGGTAAAGGATGATGTCACCTCATTGAAAACAGAAGTAACCTAAGAGAAAGGAAAAAAAGCATTACAAATCTGTTTCATTTACTATAAAACGGGATATCCTCATGGCACAACAGGAGTCACTTGACCACAGATCACCATCTTCATTTTCCCAGTAAATAACAGGAAATGCTCCAAAATGTAGTTTCTGGGAATCCTGAACTGCAGACCAAAGAGAACACCAGATATGTCATAGACATTTAATTTAAAGTCTAGATTCACAAAGCTATAAGAGCAGTTTACTCCTGCAAATTTTAGATTGTCCCATATCTGCTGGTTCTACCAGATATTCTGGAAATAGGTAAGCATGTGACAGATTAGCAAAGCAGAATGTGAATACAAGAGTCCAGAAAGGATGTGCAAGGTCCTGTGCATGAACAGGCTGTTTCTCAGCTGATTTTCTTTTGAGGAAAGAGACTAGGATAATAATCTAAGAAAAAAAGCAAAAAGTAGTTGCAGAATCTAACATACTCTTTCCCACTCACAACTGGTTGACTATTGTTGCTTAAATCTTTCACTGGAAAAAGAGTAAAAGCAGATTAAAAGGTCAGGGGCAAGGGGGGGAGAAGGTCTAGAATTTACATAGTCTATTTACAAGTCTTCTGATGATGGTTTTGAAACCTGCTCTGTTTTCTTGTGTGTAGATTTCAATCGTGAATCCACACCTGGGATCAGAACACTCAGTTTTATTCTCCCATTAAGTATGTACCTTGCACTGCACTTGATTTTTGTCAGACTGTAAACACACCTCAGGGGAAACAGGAAGAATCTTTACACATTCTTTTTCATGAAATGTGCAAAGGTCACCACATTATTTCTGCAAGTTACTGTCTATGTAATAATTATGCCAAAGGTGTATTTCAAGACAAGAAGAGATTTGGAAGAAAGGCAGGCATGCCTCTACTTACCAGCTCATTAGCTTGATCTATTGTAAATACACTGCAGTTTACTCTGTTTCCAATGTCAATGTGTGCATCAGCTAGCAATGAGATGAGTTGTTTACATTCATTTTGCATCCGTGTAAAAGGAACAGCAATTTCATCATAATAGAGATGTTCAGAAAGGACCCCAAGTAGACGAGGCTGAACACAAATAGCCACAGTTGTACACTCCTGTAATACAAAAACATAATTTGTGCTTCTGAATAATCACAATTTCTTTTGTTTAGTCTTGGGCAGCTCAGTCTAGCAACAAAAATCCAGTTTCCAGAGGGACTATTAACTTTCATAACCCAGAATATTAAACATAAAGGATTAGGAACAAAGAGTCTGCCACTAGAAATGACAGTAAGTAGAGAAAAGACAGTAATCTTAAAAGGAATCACTGACCTTAGATAAAAGGCATCTTGAGAAAAGACTTATTTGTAGAAAAAAAGTATGTATATTTACTGATTCATAGGTGCGACAGCTGGCATTTATCTACTGAGTCCTGTAGTGCTCCACTGTCTAACAACCAAGATTTTGGTATTTAGATGCATAAACACAATTTTAGCTTACCTACTGAAATCTTATTTCAAGCTAAGTGCCACACAACAAGCAGTGGATTGAGAGTAAAATTTATTTTTGCTGCAGAAACATCCTACCTTTTGCAAGGCTGCCCACTCACAGATTACTAATGCAACACTAATCCTCTGCAAGGCAGATTTAGAATTCAAGTGGAAGAGCAGTAGCTGAGCTAATGATTCAGCTGGCTTTATTTCTTGAGTAACAGTATTTACACCTGGGTCACAAATGCAGCAACAAAGTGCTCCCAGCAACCTGACAAGATGAAAAAGAACAGTCACTTCAATCTTATAATTACTCTGCAATCAATGATTCAAAATGAAGATACCAAAATAGTAATTAGATTTTGGCAAAACCACTATATATTATGAATAAAATACATTGCTTTTAAGTATTTTTTTCGTATCTCCTGTAAACTGACTTTGCTGCCATCATCCGAGCACGCATGACAACGTAATCCCTGGTTGCTGGATCTTCTGCAATGCTGTCTGCCCCAGCAATGTATTCCTGAATCACTTCCTTATTCTGGGTTTGACCTTGACGCAGTTTAGCACCTGCTTTTTCCTATAGAATAAAGAAAAGGTTGCAAGTGTGTTTGTAATGAAAAGATGAATTCATAATCCCTAACAATACAAATAATCACCACACCATGAAAAGGTTGGACTAACAACACTTCCTAGGTAACAGATTTCTTAAAGTACTTGTAAATCATCTCTCCACTAATGGCATTCTGTAGTCCAATTAAATGTATGCTACATTCCTTCACTATAATATTAAGGTTAAAACTCACATACAGTTGATAAACAGAGGAAAAAGGAAATCTCTCTCAGCATTGTTTTCAGAAATAACACAATGCTTTTAGATTTAACTCAGTCCTGCAAACAAATAGCTTTAGAGCCATGTAAATAAAGACTTTATAAAGCATCCATGTAGAGAACGCTCCCCAGCAGAACTTGAATTCTCATGGATAACCTGACAAGAGCCCTTTTGCTCTGCACAGACTTGAGGCTTGTAAGACAGTTTACATTTAGAACTGTAGAAAGGCACTGGCACTCCCCTCTAACATCCTTCGAATGTGTTTTATGTACAGCTAAGCAATTTCCTACTTCCCAGAGAACAGTCAGTGAGGTCACATTTCACTTACTTTGGACCTGGTTTTTACTTCTAGCAACATGTTTAAGTCAATGGGCAAATGAGATGGCTGCATCATTAAGCAGAGCCAGGCTCCCATCCATGGACATGCAGCTGCAACAACATACTGTACAGACGCCTTGTTTAACAGCTCCAGCCACACCTTGGGAAAGAACCACAGCAGAAATCATGACAAATTTGTCTTGTGTATGGCCTACATAAGATCATACACATGCTGAGAAACTGCACGAGCACTCTCATTTGCTCTACAGTAAAGCATCACACAGGGCAACTGCAAAATATTTAACATGACCACACTTCTTTATCTTCACAAAAGTAACAGAGGATTTGAAAGACCAGGATACACAAGGACTATATCTAGGTGGTAAGTCATGCAAATACCTTGTGAATAAGATCCAGAATTTCTTGGTTGCTTTCTAAGATACAGAACTGAAATATGTGCCTCAACATGTCTTGCAGAATTGGAGTCAGCCATGTTGAAGAACTCTGAAACAAGGATATCATATGACCAAACACATTCCAATATTCATCACAGTAAGACATTAATAACTTTAATTCTTACCTGGTCTTGGGTAGACAATAGTGTGAATAATGTTTCCAGTGCTGCTTTTCTCACAGAAGATATTGTGTGATGCAAGAATGGCCACACACGTGGGACCAAAACTGTCAAGGATTGCTGAATACTACAGGAAAAGGAGATGTAGAAGCAGTGTCAGGGATAAAAACAGACACAGAACTAAGTTAATTTTGTTTATTCTCATTTTATCCAAAAAAAAGCATTAAGAAAGGAAAGTATTGCACATTCTTGGTGATTTTAAGTGAAGGATCAAGTTACTACAGCTTATACATTTAAAATAGTTTGAGCTGGTATCTTTTTTCAGGAAAATACTGGTTTAGGTTTTTTTAGCTGGTATAGAGAACTAGTCAATTTAAGCATGAATTTTTACCATGTTTTCTTCTCAGATTATACTTTCAGCTTTGTTCAACTGTGTAGAAAAAAAGGAGGGGCTGTTTCTGTTCTGAAGTTGCTGTTAGGCAGTTATGAATTTACAGATAATTAAAAACAAGCTGGCACCTTTTTTGCATGAACTAGCATATCAGATGATGCAAGTAGTACACACTGAAATAAAGACTGCATTAGTAACAAAACTTCAGTCTTTATTTCGGATTTGGGCAGCCACCAGCTTCAGCAGTGCCAATCATACAGGATGAGAAAAATCATATATGTATAACATCTACCTTAAGTGCAGATACTGTGAGTTTACCATGTGTATTTTGAAAAATTTAACATACAAAGATGCAGTTCCTTTAATTTGTCAGAGCCCCAAAGAGACAGCAACTAGGCAGTGTCATCAAGCAGTCACAGAATTAGAAGTTGTACTACTGATGTAAATTTATGTTTGTAGCTTATTTCAGAACTGTTCCAACAGCAAAGTTCTACAGGTTTGTGAATGCGTATTAATATTCACACTTCGGTCTCGTTTGGAGTCTGTCTGTTCCTTCTTAACAAACAAGATGTTTGTGGGCAGGACCACCACATAGAGTGGAGCAAATATCCTTTACTAAAACACCCAAGATGAGTGGAGAGAGACAGAAGGGGGGAAAAAAGTCATATAATAAAAGCCACGTCTGGTACACTTCTTAATTCCTTTGTTGCATTTCACTAATGCAATGAAAATAGAAACACTGTCATAATCTTCACTTTATGGAAAAACCAGAGTAAAAATAAAATACTGAGTTAAATTAATCATCTCCTTGGCACGTGATTGGAAAGAAACTGGTGATTCCAATTTGACAATAAGTGGACACTCAGACCTGTAATTCTGAAGCAATGCTAACTGGAAAGTTACCTGCATTTGCGGACCTGAGGGTAAGTCAGAAGGGATGAAAGAAGGACCATGATACTGTTTGTGGAAGCCGTCAAATCGTCCAACTCCAGAAGTGCATCCCACAAGGTATTAAGAATAAAAGGCACCTACACAAATAGGCAGAGGAGGTTTATCATTAAAAAAAAAAAGCCAAACTAAATCAGTGCTGCCTCTAAGTATTATTTTCTTCACTTAGACCAAAAGTGGACTTAAAACAGTTCAATCACCTTCTGAGATTGAAGCTGGACCAGGCTTTCCACTACTGGTACTAAAGATGCTGCAGCAACAGCTCGGACATCATCATCCAGATCTTGCAGGCCTTCAATTATTGCAGGCAACACTTTAGGCAATAAAGTGTTGATCATGTCCTGCCAAAAAGATCAAAAGCATTTTTAAACCAAAAAAACTTATGAAGATACAATCAGCTAAGATGTACTCTGTGTGTATGAATGAACCTGACTGTTTCAAGGGGATGGTACAGGTCCAAGATGGTAATCTAAGTATTTTAAGTTACCATTCATGAAATTAAATGTAGGCTATAAATTTAATGAACTGTAAGTCACTTGGCTTTGGTATAAACAAAGCTCAGTGTCTGCAGAATACAATCAAAGATAGCCTAAACTTCTAGTAACACTCTGCTCTGTTACCTCACATATGAGAGTATCACCAAGACCAGGCAGGCATATCCTCTATATATAATGTTTTCTGCAAGCACAGCTTGCACTATATACTTGCAATATGGATAAAAAAGTGCAGTCACACATCTCAACCCACAGGACTGCAGTGTAAGCAAGCTTTCTTTATCACACCTATCTACTGTTCAGCCACATCCTCTACTTTGAGCAGAGATTTTTTTGATCCAAAGTTCTCTACAACTTGTCATGAGGGTTATTACCTGACGTACTGCCAAAGCATACTTTATTCCTAGGAGACCACCATGTCTCACTTCCCACTGTTCCTGTGTAAGCAGCTTCAGGAGAACATCCACAGTTTTATGAACACCAGTTTCATTCATGTGTTTCAATACTACTCCCAAAGTCTGAGCACAAGTCTCACGCACTGGTGCCACTACCTAAGAAAAAGTAAACGACAAAATAGGTACTTCTGTAGGAAATTTGACTTAAAAAGAGTCAGATGACCAAACTGCTATACAAACAAGGTGAAGTTTTTGTATCAGCTACATTTAATAAGCATCTGTGAGCAGTTATAGCAGGCATAGGCAGTAGCACTACACCAGGCACAGCTGAGCTGATGCAGTGTTACCTGTTCACACAAAGGGAACTAACTTACTTCATCTGAAACAAAGTCTCCAAATCTGTCTAGTGCAAAGACACAAAGAAGTCTAATAACCAAGTCTTCTAGCCACTCCTGATGCTGCTGAATCATCTGTAAGAGAAGTTGAACACCTTGACTACATTTATTCATAAAGCATTTCTGATATGCTTACTTCAGCTAAAATCTGTAAAAGATGCAACAACAAATGTTCACAATGACTCAATATAGTTCTCTTGCAGAGACAGTCCAGGCCAAGTAGTCAGCAGTAATTCAACTCGTCTGGATTATTATAAACATCATAACCTGGTTGTTTTCTTCTCTAAAAACACAGTACCTTTATCAAAAAGCTAGTGTCCTGCTTTCAGCTGGGACAGAGTTAGGTTTTTCCTCAGTAGCTGGTACAGTGCTGTGTTCTGGAGTCTGTATAAGAATAATGGTGATACCACACTGATGTTTTGGTTGCTGCTACATCATGCTAGCCCTAAGTCAAAGATTTCTGAATGTCTCATGCTCTGCCAGGGAGGAGGCAGACAAAAAGCAGAGAGGAAGCACAGCTGGGATAGGTGACAAAGGGACATTCCACGCCACAGAATGCCATGCCCAGTTTATAAATTGGGGGAGGTATCCAGAAGGGGCTTGGGGCCAGGGTGGGCTTTGATCAAAGGTTGGTAAGCAATTATATTGCGCAGCATTTGTTTTTCTTGGGTTTTAATTCTCTCTCCTTTTCATTACTGTTACTATGATTAGTAGTATTATTACAATATTTTACTTCGTTTCAATTATGAAACTGTTGTTTTCTCAACCCATGAACTTTTTCCTGATGGTCCCCTAACTCTCCCCATACCACCAGAGGGGGGAGTGAGAACGAGGCTCCACGATGCTTCATTGCCTGCTGGAGTTAGAACACAACAGCCTGAGAGCATCTTGTAAGCTGGACAACTTATTCCTACACAGCACACAAAGTCGAGTCATTCAGATTATCTATACTGACTAACAGCAACACATCCTCAATTAATATGCTGGAAGCATATTTACAAGTAAACAAACACTAAAGCAGGACCTCCCTGTACAAAACCCAGCGAAAGGAACTTTGTTTTCAGTCCCATCTCCTTCAGATTTATTGAAGCTCAGCTTGAAGCTCTGGCCTCTGCTAGAGACCAATAACTGTAGTTTTCTATCCCAGAGCAGAAGCCCCATAAAAACAACTGCTCAGGCATCATCCTCATCTCCACTATGTTTCTACTAGGTCACCGCTTCCCTTGAGAACTATCCTTTTAATGAACAACACTTAAAGCATATCCTGGATTTCATATTCCCATACAAGCCAAAGAATTATACCCAGCATAGGGCATACACAGCAGGCTTTAAAGCTAGCTAGAATACACACGTTTTCCATAAATAGTTAAGAAATGATTTAAAGTATTTTATCATTACAGATTGTGTTATTATTACGCAGCCATCTCCATGAAACAAATACCATTCTACAGGGAAGCAAGGAGAGAGAGGAGTTTTTGCTTTCCCTGTTTACAAAGTATGCTGAGGTACACTGATGTACACCTCCTTCTTCAACTCTCTAAGCCACAAGCTCTTCCAGCTGCTTCTACAGCATGGGAGTCAGTAGGAATCTGGGTGAAATTCACTATTAGTAAACAAGTTATTATTGTCGGGATATTTTTTAAAAATTGTTCTCCTTTTAAAAAGACTGTTTGAATTACTTCTCTTATTATTTAAGCAAGCAGAGTGATGAGACAGTACAAGAGTTACATAATCAACCTGTCAATTTTATTTTGGCACAGCCTTGCCAGGATTTGAAAACAGTATATTCTAATATGGAAACTAATGTTTAATAACTGTATACACAACCAATATATTAATGGCTAATTATACAGTAGTATTGAGTTCTGCATAGGCCTTTAAAAAACAATGTTTTGTCAGTGCATACAGATAATCCTGAGCAGAAAAGTCTGTATATTCCCCCACATCACACACCTGCTGCAAAGTATTTTAAGAAGTCTCTTTTCTAAACTTCATTTAAGTAAAATATTGAGTCTACATAACTGCAAACTTACCTCCTCTAAAGAGCTATCTCCCATTTTACCACCACTTTTACCATGAGCTTTAAGTATCTCTCTCAGTCCAGTACCTGCACCATGTCGAACCTGAGAAAGTGAAATAAAAAGTCAGTTTTAAACACTAGGGAACGGAAGATAAAACCCATGTTGGAAAATTGAAATAATACTACTGCATTCTTAACAGAGATATTTCAAGAGCTGCAAAACTGGCACTACTTAGACTTGTGGGAATTATTAGATCAAATCACAGATTAAAATATTCACCTGTCCAAAATCAACCTCCTTTCTCCCAAGTATTTCCCAGCTTATGAAGAGAAGCAATTAAGAACTGCTTCTATTTTCTAACATGTTATGATATTTGCAGTAATGCAGCCAACATTCATTTACTTTTACCTCACTATGCTATATGGCAGTAGTTGGCAAAGAGAAGCTTGAAGATATTACTGTTTTTATTAAGTTTATAAGCTAAAGCAAATCAGTATCATTATAGTTTCAAGCACTTCATGTTTAATATTTTTCTATAACTCTCTGTATTTCTTAAATAGAGTTTGGATCCTCACTGAGTATTCTGGAGTCTGCCAAACAAATTTCTGGCAATTACTATTCTGTATAATTTACAAACCTGCCTTGCTTGACTGGATTTTAGAAATAAGTGAACAAGTGATACGGGACTGCAAATTATAGGCACTTGCATGTTCTCACCAAACATGAGCAGTTGAACACACTAGGAAAATTTCTGGAAATAACAAAAGACCAGTAGAAAAACTGCTGAAGACACACTTGTTTCTGGTATTTCTGATACCTAACTGGACTAGTAATCAGCTTCTCAAGGAAAGCTCACTCAACAGATATGCAAAGTTGCAAATGCAGAGTTTTGAACCAGGTTCTCATTGAGAGGCCTTCGCATAAGTTAGAAGAGAATTAACTCTTAATAACTGTTGCATTTCACTTCATGTCAGTGACAACTAGAACTGAGTACTGGGTAGCTCCTCCTTTCATCAGAATATCTCCTATGAAATGTAGACATACGTGTCCCCTGTGTACAGCTCAGTGGCTGCTGGTTAAAGCTATAAGCAAGCCAATAAAAACCAGAGCCAGAGTCTAGTCTTAAAATCCTAATTGTTCATACACAACCATTTATTTGGTCTAAGATGGCTGATGAGCTAGGTTTCACAAGTCAAAAGAAGACTTTGCTAGTTAACGTCTCAGCTTCTGCAAACACAATCCAGCAAGACACATGTATGTAAAGGAAATTCCAGCAGTAGGATTCATCCTGCCTGACTTCAGCTGCCTGTAAGCGTGGCAAGCAGTCTGAAGTAGGTGACCCAGGTGACCTCTTGACACTGCAAGACACTGCCAGAGAGCCACTTGAAACATAGCCAGAGAGCCACTTTAAACAGACATTTTGAGGCAGGTTAACCTGCCTTTCACCCAGAACATACCGTAATAATGATTCTGTATTGATTTACCTCCCTTATTAAGATGTATGTGCCTTATATCAAATGTACTAAGAAAGCTATAAGAATGTCTACATACCGGAAGACAAAGGGACCCAGCCTTCAACTGCAAACAGCCTGCTTTCAAATAAAGTGAGGCTTTTTAGCTCAGATGCAGTGATGTGCCACATAAATATAATTATTCTTTTTCTGGGACAAAAATAATTGTGCTGGCTGTATATGATTTATCTCTACGTTTCTAAGTTTGAGAGCAAGTTGGCTCTGCCCATACTGACATCACCAAGACTGTGCTACAGATACACATAAGGATGTCAGAGCTGCTGTTAATATTTAATGCTTCAAAAGATCAACTTAAGAAAATGAAATTGGTTGACAACAGTTACTTCTGCCTTCTGCGCAAGGAAGTTCAATCATTATCAGCTACTTCATATTTTTTACCTGAAATTTCTACCAAAGTTTATGACTGAATAAAAAGGTGAGTAGAACCATTTTTAATCTTGAAAATAAGTGGTCTAAGCAACCAAACATACAGCTTTTGTAGATTGACTCACCTTCCTTTCCTACTAGCTTCACATTAGACAAACATGCCACTGTTGTCAGCAACAGATTCACATACTAGTCCACAAAATCTTGATGAATCCAAGTTTAATTGCTTCATCTTTTTAACCATAGGTTGATGTGATTTCATTTTCCTTGAATTTCAATACTCCCATAACTCTCACTTCTGTAATGACTGCTTTTCATATCGTCCCACTCTCCACAAGTATACATTACCCATCTGTTTTCCATTCTCCTTTAACTGAGCCTTAAACATTTAAGTTTGCTAAAAGCAGATTTGTCTCAGCTATGTAATTTGTACACACAAATTATTTATGTTTTGATATCTGTCAAAATCCTCTTAGGTTCTACACATACAATGTTCACATTTCTGTTGAGGCCCTTTTTAAAACCTTATAGTTCCACCTTAAATCGTGCATGTGTCTTACCTCCCACGAAGGGTTAAAGAGATCATTGCACACCTCTTCACAAAAGCTTTCCAGAGGCCATTCATTTGCCTAAATCCATAAAAAAATATTAAGTATCAGATTAAAAAAAAAAAAAAAAGGCAATCATGAACACATCTTATATTGTTGTCTTTGCATACTTAAATGGCATACAAAAAACTCTAAAAGCTTAAGTACTTTTCTTCATTACTGGACAGAATTGAAAAAACAATCTTCTCCCCCAACTCAGCCTCAGTTTGAAAACACACTACATAATGAAATTGGGTCAATGAATCCAGCAATAAACAGCACCCTTTTCTAAACACATTCCACTTTTTGAAAACCAAAGCATATCCACTATCCCAAAATTTTCTACATGGAAACTGACACGGCTGTGGAGAGGAATTTTTACTACCATTGGTAAGTTCACATCATCACATACACAGAGTAACTGAAGGACAACCAGCAGCTATTTAGCCTGTAGTTATAATTAGATCAGTTTTCCAATCATTTTTATGCAAATAAAAAAGAAATCATTAAACTATGTCCGGAAAACTATTTTTGTAGGATACAGACTTATCTAGATAAAGTCTTCTTAAATAAACTTCTATACACCATTTATATTTTGGTTTACCATTTCTTAACTTTTAGCTTTTCAGTCTACTGAAACTAATGCAGTTCTTTCCAAGGCTAAGGTAATTGTTTTAATCTTCAACTAAGAAAGACAGAACTTAATTCTAAATTAAGCCTAATTAAAGTACAGTAAAGATTAAATAAAGATTTAATAAGCATTTAGAGCAAATTATTTGTGGCTCACTGTAATCCTACCATGTAAGTGTTTAGCACAGTTTTCCCATTTAATACCCAGGTCTGATACCTGTAGCCACCTACTCGTGTTAATTTGGGTCACAAACTGCTACCAAAGGATTAAATGTGTTTTCTTCCTCAATGCTGTAACACAGGTAGAAGCTCACTTGCTTTATCATGTATAAGAGTAAGCTGGCCATGACAGTCTTCATTCCATTTCCCTGAATGCTAAAATGACTGAAGAATTTGGGCACATGAAGGAATTTTATTTCAAATTACTCTGCTAAAAAACTAAATGATCACTGCTGCTAACAGCAGACCAATACCATCATACCTCTTCCTGAGCATTTTCTGCCAATGTTTTTGAGTCTGTGGCAGGCTGGTTGATGACAACATTTGCAACTTTTCTTCTCTTTTCTTCTGGTTCCCCATCAGTGCTATCATTGCTGAGAAGAAGCAAGTAAATGTTTATGAACTGGAAGTATGCTTTAAGGGAAGTAATTACATCTACAATTGAAGTCTTCAGGTACAATGAAGTATGGCAAGAATACAAAACAAAGAGGTTTAATACTGTGAAGTATGCAAGATAGGTAAATTTACATGTAAAAACAAAAAAATGCAGTGAGGAGACAGCTGAATGCTGTCCCAAATTCACAATCAGTCTCAGATTTTTCCAAGAAACCCAGCAATTCCTAAATAAGACCAAGAATTTTGTTCCCCACTCATTATGAACACAGTAGATGAAATAATATGCCACTAAAAACTACAGTGAAGAACACAGCACACATCAGAAAACTGTATCCTAAATTTTTAGTTGTCCATATTCTTAAAATCCAGCTTTCATGCATTATTCTCAAGCCACATTTAATATAAGGGACAAACCACACATTTCAGCTGTAGCATCCATTATGTCAAGATGCCTCTAAAGCTGAGTCCTCAACAAAGCTCTCCTGGGAACAAGCACTGCACGCAAACTTTCCACCATCAGCACAATTAGCACATAAGAGATTTAAGATGCACAGACTGTAGGAAGTTTCTCAACAGATAAATCAAATCACAATCCCAGCTTAACTGAAATAAAAGGAAACCAGTTCGCTATTATACCTCTTCTCATTAGCTTCCACTGCATCTCTGGATCTTTGCTTTGCAAATAGCTTAGCCATTCTTTTGGCTTTATTCTTTTGTCTACTGCTCATACCAGCTCGAAATTCTGAGTCAATTAACTCCGCAGCCTGAAGAGTCTGAAAGAAAAGTCATTCATTGTCAATTCTTCTTATGATGGAAGTCCTGAAAAATTCTCAAAACCACAATGCTCTCAACTTCCCCAACCCTCCATTTCAAACATTTCAGCACTTTGACATCAAATAGTACTAACAAGCAACTATGGGATGTAAGAACTCAGGAGGCCAAAGCATACTACATTAGATGCCAATCATCTTACTTAAAATACAAATATTATAACCACAGGAGCTCAAATAAAGCAAACCCACTATATTATTCCTTGCAGTCAAATAGCCCAAGGTTTTACCTACAGGTTGTTTGTTTACTAGTAAAACTGAAGAAGGAGAATAGTCCAAATCTTCATCATTGAACAGATCCTCAGTATTCATTCCAATTGCAGCACCCATATCTAAGCCAAGTTTCTTCTGCAGCAGTTTCCTCTGTCGTGCTATCCTCTCTTTAGGATCAATTTCACCTTGAAAAGGGGTTTTAAACGATGTGTCAGATTTCCAACCAAGTATTCTACTGACTCCTTGCTCAATGTACATAAGAAAGGCAAAATTTACAGGACTAAACTGTATTTGGCTAATACAATCTTCTAAAACAAATCACACTGATACTCAGGAAGACCTTTTCTGCTACTGTACCTACACAAGTACTTCAACAGTGATTGAGCAAGGTTCATTTTGGAAATTAACAGATGCCACCTCAAGAATGTGTGAAGTTCCAACACTAACTATAGAATGCCTCGACTTTGGGAGCATTTACATTTACATTAAAAAAAAAAAAAAAAAAAGATTTTAGCATCCAAGTAGAATAAACCCTCCAAACAACCCAAAACTTGTAGCTGGTAGGGCCGACAGACTTCACTCCTCACATGCACGGGACAGAAACCAGTCAGGAGGAGTTGGTTTATTGTTTTGGTTTGTTGGTGTTGTGGTGGTTTTTTTTTTTCAATTATCAGCACATACTTTTAAGTAGATGACCAATGTAGGCACGATTTTGGGGTGTACACCAGGTTAGGCAGTAATTAGTAGTTAATATTATTTATACCAGTAAGGCTTTTTAACTGCATTTAACTGACAAGCAAATGCAAGCAACTTCCATTCTTTATAAAATATTTTTTCTTTCTAACATCATCTTAGGAATAATTGTCAAAGACAGCTAAATCTGAAGATTATTTAAGTTACATTATGTCCATTCATGTTGTCTACTTACTTGAAAAGGGAAGCTGCTGTAAAACACAGAAGAGAAAGCACACTGTGCATTTTCCCATGAGTTAAAAAAGCAGCGATGAAAGCTTTTTGTTTCGTTTTCTTTTTTTTTGATACTGTATTTATTTATTTTCATTCTTGGAGTTTTTTATGTGTAATCATGCGACACTGGGATAAATATCAGGCTTCTATGAACTGAAGTGTTTGGTTTCATTGGACAAGGGGAAACTCGTACACCACTTGATTAATCTATCTTAAAAAGTGGCGAGCAATAAATTAGCAACCAGGCTGAAGAGACAGGACACTGCTCAAGTTTCAGCAGCCACAGGTTCTGCTCCTTGCTGAGCTACCCATCTTCTGTGTACCCTACACAGAACCCTTCACACACAGGGAGCAAAGGAATCAGGGGTACCCAGTCAGATTCTTAGCAATAGCATCACTTAATCTGGGGCAGAAACTGGTAGATGGCCTGGAATTAAGAGCAGGGAAGTGCAGCAATGGCAAAAATATAGCTTAGATTAAAATAATTCAATGCCATTGCACTGACAAACCAACTCTCAGCTAAAAATTTACAGAAAAAGACAAGTCACTTGAAACAAAAACCATCATACAGGCACTGGTATTTGACCTTCCAACTTTGGCAGTCTTATCACAGTATTTTTCATGCAATCTTGCTATACTTGAAACCTTCAAGCTTTTAAATAAGCCACAACCTACTTCTGTATGTGGGAACACTTTTTAGGTGAAGAACAAGCAGTGATAATGTCTGCCCCTTTCAAAAAAGTCAAAAGAAATCTCTGATGCTTTTTCAGGCTTCCACCCCTTCCTCCCCCGTTCACATAGTAATACTGCTATGGCAAAATCCCAAACAAACAATACACTCCCCTTAAAAAACTGTGTTACTTGAGGAAGAAAATAAAAACCACTTATGTTGGGGAATATTTTCTTGTGATTGTTTCCTAACATTCTGAGAATCCATGGATGGCCAGATTCATAATGCTGCCACAACAAACTTTTTAAAATCAGCAAGTTTTCTAGTCTGCAAGTGAAACATAGATACCTGATTTATCATCTTGGACTTCAAATTCTGCACCAGCAGATCCAAGAAGAGATGCACCATGTTTTAACAACCGACATATATCAAATCTGTCAAAACGCAACCGATCTGTTGAAGGTGAATCTTCATTAGGACTTTCTGACCCTGGTTCTAGGTAGGAAATAAAAGTAATATTAAGGACAACATGATGAAATTTTTGTTCGAAATTCTGGCAGAAGATCAAGGAAAAGCAAGAAATAATATCTCTTCTCCAAAGAATCATCAGACATACAGCATTTTGATTCACAAAGTATAAAGGCTCTATTTTCACAAAGAGAGACTGAAATAGGTCACTAAACGTACCTGAATAATAAAAAAAATGAAGTTTTTCCCTTGATAAATTTAGCTTTTTAAAATCTTGGACACTGACCTACCACCAGGCCTTCTCTGTACACATAGGGCCAGTTTGCAGTTCTGAACCACATAGGGCCCACAAATAGTATCACACAGGTATACTTGTGTGATAATAGTATCAAAAAAGTTGCACACCAACACGGCTGTGTCCCCACCAGCCAAGCAACGAAAGCAAGGAAGCTGGGAGTGGTCTAAACTGGTGTGGGAGAAGGGCTGCTGATGCCTAGCTGTGCGCTCTTCTCAAACAACACCTTTTTCTCAAACACACAATTATCTTTTCAATTGCATCAACAATCTGATAGGCAGATGTACAAGAACTGCACAATGCATTTAAAAGGGTGCTCTACTCTAAGACTAACAGGTTACCCAATTCCCATGTACAAAAGGCATGCTAGAAGTAAGCCTTGAACTAGACAATGAAATGAACTTCTATCCTTGGTAAGAGAGAGTATATAGTAGCAGTCCCCACCTGTGGTAGAAAGGCTTGAAACTAGGTGATCTTTAAGGTCCTTTCCAATCCAAACTATTCTATGATTCTATAACTAAATTATTAAGTTTATGGATAAATATTATTTAATGGGAGAGAGAACTGCTCTGGAAAAAAAAACACCTTTCAATAATCTGATTATCAATGGCCTTTAAAGAGTTCAACAAATGGATAGAGGGTATCCAGTGAACATAACACATTTAAAAGCTTTTGCAAGGATTCATATGAAAGAATAAACCAAAGAACCAGGTTAGCACAGAGCTGGGGAGAACGTCCTTTTACAAACTGAAAGGCAGAAGTTAGTTCTGGAGTCCTTTGGGGATCAGTGTTGGTTGGTACCAATTCTTTAATCAATGGAAAAGACATTCACTAATGCACTCTTCTCCAAGCATGCAGGTGACACCAAACTCTTTTGGGCACCCTGAAGTCACAATGGCACTAAGGAATCCAAGGAGGACTGTCAGAACAGACTAATGAGCAAATAAGTACATAAGGTGTAAAATGAATAACCTAAACCATGCCTACACAACACTGCATTCAATAAAAACGTTGGAGGCATTCCTGACAGTTTTCTGTATTCCTCTGTTTACTGAGCAGTGAAAGCCAGAGCAGACAATGAAGTACTGGGTCTCACCAGGAAGGCCACTGACGACAGGACAAAGCACATCATTTTGTCACTATGTGTAAATTTCAGCACTCCAGAGATGTAGGCAGACTCGGGGGAGTTCTGTGCATCTCAAGGAGGATACAAGTAAGAGAAAGCACAGAGAAAAACAAAATTATTTAAAAGAAAGCAGCTGTCTTGTGAGGAAAGATTGAAGAGACTGCAAATCTTCAATTGAAGAGAAGCTGTTGGAGGAGCACAAATATGATGGTTTACAAAAATAAAGACAATGGACAAGGAAAATGCAGAACTTGGCTTGTCAAAGTCAAAGCCAACAGAACTGGGAGGCACCAAGTGAAACAAATATGAGATCATCTCAAACAGATGTGAGTTTCATTGTTGCTGTTTTAGGGAGTGTGTGTATCTGTTTTTAAACAAGTCAGTGAATTTCTGGAACCTGCGCCACAAAGTTATGAACATGGACAGTACCAATGGGTTTGAATAAAATCACTTAGTCCATAACTCAACAATTAAGGAAACTAACATCCCTAACATGATTTCAGATGACAAGAAAGAGAACAAACTTGAGCAAGCTGCCATTTCACCTCCCTCAGAAAGGTGCTCAGATTAAAGGAACAGTGAAGGAAAGAATTTCTGCAAACTATCATGACAAAGTTGATTGGTTAAACATTTCACCATTTTACTAGTTATTCCTTTTCTATGTAAAAGCTTTATGGGGGTACAAACACAAGCACAGGAATTCTGGAACAATAAAGGTCAGGTGCAACTGAGCAGGAACATCTAAAGCCAAAGACATTTGTTTACAGTCCTACTTCCCAGAACCATAGGATAGTCTGAGTTGGAAGTGACCAGAAGGATCATCAAGTGCAGCTCTTAAGTGAGTGGCCCATCCAGGGACTGAACTGATGACCTTGGCGTTATCAGCACCCGCTCTTACATGCAAATAAAAGTCTACGCTCATAAAAACCAAACGACACAGATACCTTGAAAAGTCTCATATCACAGACAGTTTGCATAAGATCAACAGTGAGTTATACACAACTAATTGAAGGAGCACCTTGCTTTGATCTAGGAGTTGGATTCCACTCTGGTACGTTTTTCACTATTGCTTCGACAGCCTGGCCAGCCGCAATTCGAGTATCCCAATTCGTACTTCTTAAATACACTAACACCTTTAAGAAGAGATTGATAGGTAAATAGGTATTTGCTTAAAAAGTACTTCCAAAAAAATCCATCAGCTGTTATGCTCTATTAAAACACAATTACTTTAATGCTATGGATTAACAGAACATTCAAAACAAAAAAGCAAAGGACAAGAAAACAAGCCAAGAAATGCCAGCAGCCCTCTCCATATTGCTCACTGCTTAGCAGAACACTTGCCAGAGCCAGACCTTCAGACTTCATAAGATATACTTAGTCCAACCAGTTAAACTGAAGCTTGATTAGATCCAGCTACTGAACAAGGCTCGAGACATGTTTTTATTTTTTTTGGGGTGTTTTTTTTTTTGCTGGCTTTTTTTTCTACAAGGAAGCGTTCAAAATTGATTAACAGACCTTAAAACCCTGAAGTCATTTAACCCAAGAAGAGATACAACATGGGTCACTTGAAGCAATATATGTTCTTCTAAACTAATTTATCACTATGTCACACATCTGGAAAAACTATTTCTTTCTCTGAAAGCAGTTTGATATTCATGATTCCTTGGCCACTCAGTTGATAGCATCAATTGTGGTGAGAGCACCTGTTCAGTAAGAACAGAACTGAGGTCACTGAGCCATCTCCACCTGTCAGATATGGACTATTTTTGGTGGTTTTACTAGACTTGGTCAGATTGAAGTCTCAAACTAATGGAAAACTCTCCCCAATTTCCAGCCCTTTTGAAGACATGCAGCCTCTGACATTTTTGTGCTTTATCACACAAGTAATAATCTTTAAAGGCAAGAGCAGAAATCTTTGTGAGGCAGTAGAGCTTCTCTTTATAGAAGGAAGTCTGAACTTACAGCAAATGCTGAGTATCAATACTGAATGCCAAGTGAAACTTAGGTAATCATTTCAGAAGCTGACAGACCAGCACCTTGAACAGAAGCAGCCCCTCATTTTCTTCATTCTCTTTTGAAAAACACAAAGACCACAATGCATTTTCTTCTTCCCACAGAAGCACACCCCATTAAGCTAGTTTTATTCTCACCATTACAGTAGTAGGGAAAAAATTATGCTTACTTTAGATAAGAGATTATTCAGTTCATGAGGATGCAGTTTCACTACTTCCCCAAGTTGCTGTGCAGCTGCTTTTCTTGTTACTGGTGTTGTACCGGTGTCCAGTAAAATAAAGAGACGATCAAGCCTGAATGTGATTGACAAAAACCAAAAAGTTATGCTATTCATAGTTCAGTTGCCCATTTCTATTAATATTCTCCCACATTTTTAGTTTACATAACTCAAAGAGATGTCTGCCTGAAGACTGTCAGTTTGCAGGGTGAATAATGTACTGTTTTTCTAATAGTAAGCATAGCTGTTCTTAAAGCACCTTTAATTTGGTGACAAAAATAGAGTAATTGTAAGAAATGCTATTTTTACAAAATCTACAGTTACAAGAAAAAAATTAATCGCTCCTTTCTTTGTTCTGTGATAGAACATTTTCAATCTCGAAACATAAATTTGTAAGTGATCATCAAATTCTATTTGTTAGAAAATGCAGAGGGCTCAGCTGCTCCTATTGTGCATTATCACTTCTATTGACAACACAGCCTGTTATCTGTAACACCAAACTCTATTTCTCCAGGATGACAAATTTTTACTTTTCACATTTTTTCCCCCTAATTACCTGGAATACATAAAACCAAACCTCTTGTTGTATTTACAGTTTGAAAATCATCTGATGCTTTTGCCCTTCCCACAAAATACAGGGATTTAACCAGCAGATGTGTTTTCACAGTAATTCTGTATTTAGTGAAAGACTCCAATCATCTATTCGTGTAACAATTCATTTCTTTCTTGTTTAGTCACTGAATGAGAAATAAAGTCTGTCTCTGTGTTTATATTCACATAACTATCTAGATACTCAAATCTATGACTGAAGTTACAAGTTATTATTCCCTCCACTATCAGTGGGTTGATCAGAGCTCTCTAATGAGGGCCAAGTTTACGTATTAGTTATTGGGCAGTATGAAGTTATTACTGAAAATGAATCTAGAACTTGTTCACACAGTGCAATCAAAATTGCTCCTTCCAGCCTTATCATAAAAATATCCCTGCAGGAACTACAACAATACAAAACCAGACCTTACACAGTAGTGAAGCTCACCTAGACCAGCATGGCAGAATACAGATACAAGTATCCCAAACAACCTGTCTTCATAAACACACGTCCTTGGTTTGAGCACACAGAGGAAAGGACAAATGCCATGTCCCTGTTAGTCTGTTGCTACTAATTACATTTCATGTAAATTGCCTTTGACATTAGTTCCAATCATTTAAAAAGAAAAAAAACCCACCACCACCAAAACCTCTTTCCAACATCACTGAAGTTTGTATTTTCTTTGCTTAAACTGCACTTAATCCTGAGTACACCTTAATATGTCACACCATAGGAATTGCAGTGCAGGGCCAAGGCAATACCAAAACCCAAATACTCTCATAACTGGAGGTATTAGGTTAAGCATTCATTAGATTAAAAAACTCCTAGCTCAAAGTATTTAAAATAATTTTAACTTTTTAGACACAATTCTGTTATCTGCCACCCTAGAAATAATTGTCTTCCTACTACTAAAATAGGTGAGCTTATTTCAACTTCTGTGAATAGAACTAGAGTTTCAATTGTTATGATATGGTTAGTAAATTGTTTTGAAGTCACAAAAATTAAACCCCAGATGTATCTAATCCAGTAGTTTTGTGTGATTAGACAGCCAAGGAGAAAAATGCTTTACAGACTCAACAATTCTGAATCCCTGATAGTGGACTAGTGAGAAACATACCAGGTACCTCATTAGTTGCCAAGATTTTTTCTTCAGTGCTTTTGACAGCAATAACCCAAGCTGACTTGCAGCAGTCTCTATATGCAATACAAAACACGGTGGCTCTCAGAAGAACCACTCTTTGCTCCAACTTGCTTCTTCTCACCCCTTTTATTCTTCAGCTCTCTGTGACGCTTCAGTGTTCCATACTCAAGTTTGCCATCTAGTACCACACACTCCTGTAACTATCAAATTATCTTTTTTCATCTCGAAGTCAAGCACAATGTGTAACTTTGACCACTTCCTCAGTTAGAACTCTTCATGTGTCAAAACAGGAGGAAACCACTAAGTCAGCCTACCCTCAAAAACTCAACTTGAATTCCAGACTTAGTTATAACACTACATCTTCACTCCTAAACCCCACAACTTTCTAAAGCTTTGTTACCTACAAAATAGAGTTTGTTTTGTTTGGATTTTTTTAACCTACAGTGTGCTTGGTTTGGAATTTATTATTTTAAATTGCAATCTGCTAACTTTACATACAAATGCAATACAAACCAAACAACAACAAAAAAATCTTTTGCTTGTCTGACATCACTACAGGAAGGTTTCAGCTTTCAACTCCAGCAGAATACATGGAAACAGGATTAACAAATACAGCCAACAGCATCTGACTAACAGTAGTCCTGGTCACACTAACCATTCTCTTCCTACCGCAGGAGGATGTAAAATTCCCAAACTGATAATATCATGGAGCTATTAAGATTTTCAAATTAAGTGTTGGTGTTGCTGCAGCAGAGTATGGCAGAGCCTGAATTCTGCATGAGTTGGAAGGGCAGCACTGGAAAAGTTGTCTGTGATCAGCAGTGCTAGTTGGTTTGTTTTTAAAATTAAAGCTTTCAATCTGAGTTTCACTAAGAATGAAAAAAACACCACGAAAAATTCCAAACAAATTCGTTTTGAGTACCTGCAGTTTAAAAAGAAGTTTCCTAAGTTCTGACAAGGTTTTCACTTTCAGAATAAACTAGAAGTCTCTAAACAAGTTATTAAAGCCAAAGAGAACTAAGTTTTCTAGTGGCGTGTGGTTCTCTGCTTCCCATGCTAGCTAGTGCAGTAGGCAGGGCACCACATGCCTCACATCATTCCCAGAAGCCTGAACCAATGTGGTAGAGTGAGGTGCCAGATACAATTTTTAATTATTTTATGAAATACTTCAACTCCGTCAGACAAATTGTTCTAAGCCTATAGAAGACACAAGCAAACAACAGAAACACAAAGAATACTTCAGGGAAGAAAAATACTAAAACTAGAAAGATTTTTAAATTATTATGAAAAATAATTGTAAATTATTACGGAAATTTAAACACCAATGCATGCTAAAAATGAAATAGATCTCTAAAACTACTTCTGCACTTAACTGCTGCAAACAGAACTTAAAAATACGAAGTTCTTCACTATTAACTCATATACAATGGTTTAGAACCTTCTGTCATCTTCCAATCCCATGTCAACTACATCTCATCAACAGGACAGCCACCATACATGACTTTGATATGAACTCATGCCATATGAGCTCAGCACAAAGCACTACCTTGCTCGAAGAGGTAAATAATTTCTTCCTCTCACTTTAGAAATTCGAGATTTTTCTAGTCCCTGTTGAAGTATATCAGAAAGACATGACAGAGAGCAACAATTCAAAGTTCTTACAACCAGCACTCCACTCAATTCTTCCTTCTAAGAAACACCTTTTACACTGACAAAGTCCATTAGGAATGTTTCTGACACAGACACCAACACAGGTGCTTAAGGACAGGCATCCAGGAGCATTTGAGATTCTTCACCTACAGAGGAGCCAACACAACTAAGTGGTGCTAATCTCCAGGTACCACCCTGATTCCATCTGCTGGTCACCAGTTTTGCACATTCAGCATTAAACCAAGTTAGACATGCCCCTCATCCAGGCACAGGAGGCAAATGCTGCAACAAATGACCTGTTCTGTTCTTCACGCTAATCTGCACTTCTTTGCTGCTGCCCCCAAAGAGAGGGCTGATCTCCATTTGAAGGGACAGTTGTCATACTATTTAAAGTGAACCTTATGGCACTCCTGTGGAAACAGGATGACCTGGATTTGAAAGCCCTTCACCCTCAGAGTTATTAGAAAGCTACTAGTTGGATAATTAATGTCAAGATACTGGTGTAAGCAACAGTGTATTCAAAACGTTTGCAAAAGAACACATGTGCAGCCACACTGTATAAAGGTCCCAACTGTCCAAGTGGAAGTGTCCCCACTGGGCTGGGTCCCCACAGGACTTCAGATGATGAAACCTCCCATTTGTCGCTTTCAATGAGTGGAGGCTTAAAATGGACAGTGAACTGATCACTGCTGCCCATGAAACAATCTGTTTGGACTTTACATCTCTGTGCCCCAGCATGTTAAACTGTCCTGAGAGCAATCTCTAATAGTAAAGGCCACCTGGTATGAACACCTCATAACTACCTTAGCATATCCTCCAACCCAATAAAACTGTGTGACTGTACAAAAAATCCTTAGTGGCATAGTCCCTGGAACAGTAATGTCAAGCTCTGCCTAGAGCTCTTTGAAAAGCTTCTAGCTAGCAACCATCAGAAGGCAAGTGAATCCTCTTAGGAATTAATATTTTCAACATCCAGAATATTTCCTCCCAGGCACTATTTCTTAATACAGAAATAGCTCAGACACCTTAAAAACATCCCTAAATTAAACTTTGACAAGGGTGAAATTCAACCTAAGTTCTAATGGAGTCTGAGCTTTTCTTGTTGACCTGACAGTCCTCTGCTGTTACTTCATCATTTGGTCAAATCCCAGCTTGGTCAGCTCGAAACACTCAGTCATGTGAATGGTTAAGTAATCAAACAAGCAACTTTCAAATACACAATCAGCCAGTAAGAGAAAAAAACCCACCCAACAGAATTCAGAACAAAACCCAGAATTGCGATGATACGCAAAGAACAGATTGTGATTTTACTTCTCCTAGGTGTGTAAACAGTTATGAAGGTGGGACTGTGGACAATGAAGAAATCTTGTTTCCTACACAGCAGCTGAAGGAACATCTGGAATGAAACAACAGCTCCATGCCTACACTAGGTCACAGTATTATACACTGCATATGGAAACCAACCAAGTGCTAAAATTAGTATAATTAATTCCGTATGGATTGTATATTTCATCTGTGATCTACAACTTTATACTGTACAAGTTTTACTTGTAAACTATTCCATATGTATGTACAACTAACAATGCACCCTAAAACGTGGACAATTACATCACAAAACCTGTGAGGAAGTACTGCAAGTTAAAGCAGCTGTCAGGACAGACTAATGCAACACGTGTATTGGTAAGGGACAAAGGGAGCACCTCGGTGACTAACCAAATTCCATCTGCTGGAGCAGGCTGGCATTCTTATCAGCACACAATCCTGACTTTCAATTTTCACTTCAGTCCATTAGAAAAGTGTGTCTGAGAAACTGAGAGCTCTATCTCTTTTGGGCAGCAGCGCACATGCTAGCTCTGCTTCCTCCCTTCCCAAGCCTGTGTCAGCCCTCCCACAAAGAGCAGCACAGACGGCAGTCCACTGTTCTGGTCTTCAAGTTAATCTCTACCAACAAGGGAAGAGTTACATTATTCTTCTTCCCTTTGAGTCTGAACTCCCATAAGCACATGGGTTATGGAACATCTCTTCGAATGCTTTGGGCACAGGCCTTGAAGCAGTAGTGAACACATACTTGCTCGGCTTAACTCCTGCTTTTTATGCAAGAGCAGCCATGAAGTAATAGCTTCCGCAGAAGCTGAAAGCTGATTTTTTTATAGAGAAAGTCTGTGATAACATAAAAAAAATGTCTGAAATATATACAGTGCACATAAGAGATTTTTGTAGAGTACTGAATTTGAAATGTTACATAAGTAAAGATGCCAGCCAGTGCAGTCACTTGTTCTTGGGAAGTCACAGCCCTACAATTCAAAAGCTGAGAGCAATACATGAGGCATGCTTAGTTCACAGGAGCTTTAGTCTCACAGCCTTTTGACATAGTTTATTTTAAAATAAAAACTAGGTTCCCAATCTACATATTACCAGTCATACACAAATTCAGGTGAACAAACCCACTGAAAACTCTAGAAAACAGTATTAATCTTACACAGATCAAATCAAGAATGGGTTGCAAGAGAAGCAAGTTATGCTCTCTGTATTTCTGTAAGGAATTGTCTTGAACATACCCTGAAGAGGTTGTGTTTAAGATACTTCATGGAGAACTTAAAAGGATATACCAACTAAAATGAAACTGTTTACTCTTAATGCACCTTCCCAGCTTCCCAGTTTTGTTACACTTTAAAAGTCCATTGGTTCTCCTTCACACTACAAAGGCACTCAAAAACGGGAGAAAGGCATTAACACCTTGGTGTCAGAATAACATGAAGTGCCTTTGAACACATTAAAGAAACTGGAAAGAAGTTTTATTACATACTGAAGGACTATCATCATTTCATTACCTACTGAAACTGCCATCCTGAGTTATCTATGAGTTATCATCCACTTGGAAAGTATTACTTTTCCTTCTAAAGTATCTCAGAAGATCACTAGTGAGCCACTACACTTGTTCACTTGGATCATGCACTTTGTAGGAATGAAGCTGAAGCAAAACTTTTCACTTCCTTTTTTCCTTCTCACTTCCACTATGAAAAACATTGGTATTTTTTTATTAGCTATGCGAACATTATACTACTTCATTTATACTGCTAAGATTGGTGACAGAAGCTAGCGCCTACCAAATCAGTCTGCACGTTCACAGAAGGAATATCAACCTTCCCACCCACCTATCCCTACTTCTGGAGGATGGCATTCATTAGTCTCTTCAGCATAAAACCACCAAGGAGATGAACATACACAGTGCAAATATTCTGCAACATCTTTTGGTATGAGGTATCTACTGTTTTGCTTTATGTCTGCTTTCTAGAGCATCAACACAGAAATGTTTTATAGAAGGAGGTCTTCAATCCATGTAACATAAAATACAGAATTAAATATCAGACTTTTTTGTCAATAGGTTACAACTAGTTTCAATTACTTTTAAGATGACCTTACTAGTAACAAAGCTGCAAATTCTCAATCTAATTTGGAGGTATTTCAAAGCATTCCCTACGTTTGTTTGGATCTCCCTGAACAGATTAGGGTTTTGAGAAAGATTTTCAATTGGCCAAAGAGCAGTAACTAAACTTTCCTGGGAAAACAACCACCTGATAATTGACAGTTTTGAGAATGTAAAACTATTGCAACCCTCACTTCGAGAAAGTTATTTTTAAAAGAATTGTTCCAATATAGAACTACCCCCAATGAAATTACTGTTAATATTAATGCTTGGTATGCACTCCACAAGGACTGTGGGCTTTGGAGAAAGATTAATTTGAGTCAGCTTCTTCCTCACTCTCCAAACTTGTATATGTAAGAGGCATTCAACAATGAAATACTACGATAGTCCATAAAAAAAGTAACTGTAACTACCTAGCAGAAAAGTGGAATTAGAACAGAAGCTGAAGCAACTAAGCCTTTACAAAAAATAGTTATGTGGTTATATACATAAGTGCACAAACAATTATTTGTAATATATCTGAAAGAAAAGGACCTTTGAAGTTCAATGTTCTGAAGTAAAAGGTGAAGAAAGGTATCTTTATTTACAAAAGCAGCACTGACACTGTATCAGCGTTCCTATAGTTCAGCAGCAGAAAGGAAACGCCATTTATCAGGAGCTGCTGTCTAACTTCAAAGGGACATAGACACGCTTTGCTCTATTAAAAACAAGCACAATGCCAAACATTATCACTTCTTACAATTATAGAAACATTGGTGCTCACCACAAACAGTCAAGATGTTGCAGCACTCCAAAATGTGTATTATTTTACCTAAGTTACATGTGTGGCTGAAACAATTCTGTACCAACTCACCAGTATTACAGCACCTTTACTGAAGTGCTATACCTTGTGTTCAGTTGTGTAACATTTGGATACTAAAACTATAATCTCAAGCAATATATAACACTCTAATTAACACACCAACTTTTAATGCTTCACGTTGAATCACAGAATGAGCTATATCTAGTTTTCCTTTCAGTTCCCAAAAGGTGTTAACTAAATCTTTGTACTGCTGCTTTCCACTAAAGCAACCTTGGGAACTGAAATGGAAACCAGCCTTTAGAGCAGACACAGCCTCAGAATACGGCTGAAAAGCTCTGTCTTGATATTCCAGTTAGCCCCCATACCACATGTACATTAGCAAAGTTGGCTAAGCAGACTGACCAGACCCAATGTAATTAGACAACTCCTCTACTTTACATGAAGACTTATTTTAATGTACAAAGTAATCTTGTTACAGCAATCCTTACTACTTCCATGTTCTCCTGGACAGATCTGGGGGAATGAGAAAAAGCCACAACAAACATATAACAAGTTGATAAAAAAATAAAGAGTGAAAAACCACAAAGGGATACTTTGTAGAAACTACCAAGCTTAAACTAAAACACCTGCTACTAGAATTCTTAAAAGGTGCATAGCTGCCATTAGTTTTGATGAAGAATGGATTTTCATTATAAATGTGCACACCTTTACTGTGCTACACAGAATTGTAAACTTATTCACACACAGCTATTGAAACAGAATTCACTTTTGTGATAGCACTTTGGAAGTAGAGATACTACCAACACGTGACTTGGAGCTAATCTATCACAAGCTTAATTTGGATTTATGATTTCCTTTCAATTATCCTGTTAGGAAGCTTAACCTGCCCATTTCACACACACACATACACAAAAAAAAAGGCAGGAATTTGTGCTCAGCGTTTTTTACAAAACAGCTGTGTTAAGACACACCTCTGTATCTGTGAATGCTTTAAACGCGGGCACACCCCAGAGCACATGTGTGCAAGCAGATACTGCCCAACATTTTGAGGCAGAGCCAGAATACACTGATCACTTTTCTCCATGAAAGCCTGTTTTATTTTGGTTACTTTACAACTAAGGACTCTGAAATGCAAAAACGGTTTCTCGCCAGTTTCGGGGACTCAATACCAAAATCTCCTATTCCCTAGCAGTTTAACCACCCTAGGAAAGGCTGACCAACAAAACGAAGGTGTCGAATTCAGGAAGACGCCCGAGACGCCCCCGGCAGAGCCCCCGCGGCCCGAGGAAGGGAGGGGGCACGGGAGTCACCCCAGGCCAGGAGGCAAAGGCGAGCACGCAGCCACCCCCAGAGCCCCGCGGGGCGGCCGCGCCGAGCTCTCCGCAGGCTCCCGAAGCGAAGGGAGATGGAAAGCGGGCACCCCTCCTCCCCCCCCGCACCCAGGCCACACGGAGAGCCGGGAGCGCCGGGTCGCCGCCGTCGGCCCTACTTCCCCCATTCTTCCCAGCTCCCACCGACCTGGAGACGGCCATGGCCGCCCGGAGCCGGGCCTGGCTGAGGGCGGGCGGCGGGACGNTATATGAGCAGCCATCTTGTATTTATTCCCTTCCTCCATGAGAGACGCTTCCTGATTGGCAAGAGCGCCCAGCCGCAGCCAATGGCGGGAGCGCTTCTAAGAGCAAGGAGGGCGGGAGCGCGCAGCACCCGCACTGAGCAGGATCGGCCATGGAGCCCGCCGGGCCGGCCGGGGGGGCGCCGGCCTCTGCCGGAGCGTTCCATCTGCAGAGCGATGGTGGGGGCGAGCGCAAAGGAGAGCGCCCCAACCCCGCACCCCTAGGGGAGAAGAAGAACACGAGAACGTGGAGTAAACGCTTTTCCTTCCATGTCCACTGGGTGCTGGCCCTTCTGCTCCGCCAACACGGCGGGAGAGACGGTCGGTATTCGCCGAACCAACGCCGCACCCCTCTCTTGCCGACATCCGCCGCCCATCGGCCATGCCTGGCGCTGCGGCGCGAAGCCGCTGCCATGGGACTACAACTCCCGGCGTGCCCCGCGCTGTCGCCGGGCCCTGTCGGGCGGCCCCGCCGTCCTTGCGGGCGGGCCAGCTCTGGGGGGGGAGCGGTGTTTGCAACACACCGGGGTGGTACCGCGGAGGGGTGATGGCACGCCAGGGTAGCGTACGCACCATCGCCAGCCACGGCAGGCAGCGACGGCGCGGCTGGTCCGGCCCGGTCACGGCGCCTCCGTGAGGGGTCACATTCTTTCCCGCTCTCTGCCGTCGCCCCGGCTGGGACAGCGGGCCGTACTCCCAGCCCGGTGGGCCCCAGGCGATGCTGAAAGATCCCTGGAATCCAGCCCGGCAGTGTCCCTTGTTCCGGGCAGGCACACCAGGCTCTCAAGTGCTCGCTATCAGCTTCCATCAGATCCAGATTAAGAAATTAGCCTTCAACTAATCATTTAAATCAATGGTCCCAGACTGGTACATAAAGTTAGCTGACGTATGTAACCTTTCATGTGATAAGCTGGAAAAGAAATAATAGATTTTTCTTTCCTGTGATGGCATAAACTTGGATAAACACATGAATTTGCATAACGCTGTATGATAAAGTTTTCCTCTGAAGCCCATTGTGGTGTGACTGTTTCATACCCAACCCTTCTAGAGGGAGTTTTGCTCGCCCCAGCCTTTCTGGTTGGTCTCCCTTTCCCCGGAGAGTTAACTCTTCGTGTATGGGCTCACTCATTCCGTCCCCACGAGCACGTATTCCAGACAAACATTCCAATGCTGTCTGCATTATCACTGTCTTTTGACAGTTCTTTAAAGACACCGGGATATAATGCTTCATAGTATAATAATCCTTATCCATGCGGGTCCAGCCTATACTTCAGCCTTTCATAAAGTATGCCTGGGGTGCTGCTTTCCAGCCTGTCTCTTCTCCTGTCCTTTGGTGGGAGCACTGTGGCAACTGGAAACTGGCATTAAAGCGGCCCCAAACACCGGCAGTGTGAGTCAGCCTGAGGCCCCTGAGCACAGAGTGTGGCCAGAGCAAACCACAGACCTGTTTTTCAGTGGTAGACGTGGGTTTTGTCACAGTGCTACAGTCAATGACCCAGGTAATGCCTGTCGTGGCTCTGAGGCACTAACTACCTTTATAGCTCAATATACCTTCTCTAGATGAATACAAACAAAAAGTACAGTAGGTTTAGCTGGAGGCCAAGAGCCTCTTACCAGGGTATTCCAAAAACTCCCCACACCTTCCTTTTTGCCATCCCATGCCCTCGTGCTGTAGGTGCACCTGCCTGGGTCCCTGACCATGATCCCAGGCACATGCCTGCTCCTGCCCCGTGTGTGCATGTGTTTTTAGCTGTGTATGGGGAGGGAAGCAGGGAATTGGGGTAGGGAGCAGCAAGGAGCAGACTCAGGGTGGAGATATTTTTCTTGTATGTTTGATGCTGTAGACATGGATGTATAGCAAACATCCCTGATAGTATTTCCGTGTTTGTTTAGCCAGGAATCAGCAGTCATCCTGTCCTGCTGTGAGCATTATTGAAATGATCCTCAGGTGATATTTCCAATTCTAACATCCTGTTTCCTCTTACATTCCTTAAACACAGTTTTAGTAGCAGTCAAGGCAGTGGGCACATCAAATGTAGTAAAATTTCTTCTGAACAGCTCCTACCTGATAAAAATAAGTGCAGGGAAAATATTGGTGGTGGGTCACATGCACTGAGTACTTGCTGAAATTATGATAAACTGCACTTCCACCCAAACAATCTGCAAAAGACAGAAAGAGTGATCTGTTATAGCAGGCATTCTGGACTCAGACACAATTCATTCAAGCATCACACCATATATATTTGTATTTTGATGTGACATTTATGGAAAGCATATCATTACTTAACTGCTCACTTGTATCTTCTGCTCAATCCTTTCCCTACACCCTATGAAAACGAATTCTTCTTTGTCCATGGTTCTGTTCAGCAGCTCTGTAAGTCACACCAACTTTGTTTGCATTTTTTAACCTATTTTTCAAGGAGTACCTATATATCTTCTCCCTTCTTCTTCTGTTAAAAGTATCCCCCCTGAAAATCTATTGTGTGCTAGTATACACTCTCCAACCTGCTCCTAAATTAAATAAAACTCAGTAATTTCAGTCCTTTGGTATGTTTTAATCAATACTTCCTGCATTCATCTCAACTGTTTTTGTTTTGATTTCTTCCTCCTGCCAACTGTGTTCACCTGCAAACTCTTATTGCTCGGGCTGCAGATTCAGTGACTGCAGCTCGGGTACGTGCCCTGCTGGCTGCCAGAGCCCAGGCAAAAAGTGGTGCAGCCTCCAAGTGCTCCAGCTGTGCAAACAGCAGATGACAGAGGCACTGTTTTTCAGGTGGAATCCCTCCCGATTAGACCTGACATAACGTAATCTTTTACATGTTCTGGACTTTCAGAAGACTAACTTCCAGTTGGTTTTAGTGTCCTCAAGGTTTGTAGACTTGTATTGCTCAGGATCACACCAGCCTCTCTGTAGTGGGAGGTATAACATTTGCTGGCTTCGAGTTTGATAAAAAAACATTATTTTCATAATAGCTTGCACATATTTTAGCGTCTAAGTTAGATTTCCAAATTCCCTTGGAAATCTTGTCTGAAGACAAGCTAGTCTTAGAAGCTTGCCCCTGCTTAGCAGTTGGCTTAGCTTCTCTGCTGGTGTCTATCATTACTTCGATAATCTGGGGAAAAATTTCTCTGAGATACATTTATGCAGTATGAATATATGCAGGTAAGACTTGCAGGTTCTTTGCAACATGTATTTCTTAATAATGATTTCTGAGGTCTGCAAACTAACTAGATACCTTGTAGATTACTTCTAACATTTAAACTTTAAAATTATTATTTTTTATATATTTAACTGTTTCTTCTTCAAGTATTATTTAATCTTCCTTGTTTTTATTTGACATTTTATCTCTGTAGGTTAGGCTCCTCTTTACTAGTGTTGTTAAAATCAGAGTTCTGATTGCTGAAGGATTTTTTTCTTGAGTAATCTCTTGTTTCTTGCTAACTCTCTTGCTATTCTGCTTGATTTTTATTTAAAGGTGTATTTACTTTTAATCATCTAAGCTTCACTAGTTTCCATGCCAACTCTCATGCGTTTTAATTGTCTTATTTTTACTCCAAGACGGTTTTTTAGTAGCCGCACAACCTTCTCAAAAGCCTCTTAAAAGTAAACTTGTTCATGGCCTTCCTTTTAAGTTCTTCACAATAAGTGCTGGCGGCTGGAGGCTGCATGCTGACTACTAGCTCTCGTAGTTTGAAAACACCCCAGAGATACCAATGAAGTGCTGGATTCTGAGACAAATCAGGGTAAAGCATTGCCACCCACAACGTGCAGCAACAACATTTCTGAAAAATGTTTGATGGGCTTCAATTTCTCAACATCAAACAGAATTGCAATAACCACTAGGTAGTGAAAATCACCAACATCTAAAAGATTCCCAATGTCACCAGAGCCCTGTAATTATCTCATTAGATTTCATTACCTCTGAACATATTTAACATTGTCAGTTTGAGAGGCTCATGATATAACAAATAGAGAGGGAAAACTTGTGATTCTCGTGATTTTCTGCTCTCAGGGATTTTATCTCATGAGATGGCACAGACATGTTCAGAAGTGTTGCTTCTTGCCCATCTCCATTTTAAACAGATATTCTGTACAACTGATCAGTCTTTTTGCACAAGCTTGTACAACCACCTTGTTTTTGTTAGCCATGGACTCTAATTTCTTCAGCATTTAGTTCCATGATCCTGAACTTCCCATTTTCTAACTCAGCTCTACTTTCCACCCTTTCTTCTAACACATGAAGACATAAATTACTGATATCCTTTGGAAACCTTCTATGTACAAAAACTGTAAATTTCTTAGTTTTGTCTAGCAGTTATCCATGCTATCCTAAGTTAGATAAATAGTTTATAGTTTGAGTAGTTTATTGTTCCTGTGGCATTTTTAGGAAATGGTATTATCTATCCATTTCATACTGTTAGTCTTTTTTTTCCAAACAAACTGTTATGTTTACATTTAAAGCCTCCCTCATTTGACCTTTCTGTGCATGGAACTTCACCACTTTCTATGTCAAGAAAGTAAGTAAAGTAAATTTACATTCAGTAAATAAACTTAATACTGAAGTATTACGGGATTAAAGTAATAACTTCCATGGACTATTGCTTCTTTATACCTGCTCTATCACTGACATTTAGGATAGCAGAGATCTCCATTTATCCACAGAATATCTATCTATATATGTTTATAATGCACATATACCCACATTTATACATAGATATACTTACATATATAAAAATGAATTTACTATTTCATATCTAGAAAGAAAACTGAAGGGGAGAAAAGCTCATGTCAGGTATACAATTGGGCTTGTTGGGATCAAGGTAACAGACACAAATGAGCCAGTCAGAATCAAAGAGAAAGGGAAATAATGAGGTCAGACTCTTCCTATGAATCTGCAGGTCTTTCTACATAGGCCTGTGGAAAAATGCAACATGAACGTAACATCAGAGAAACAACTAGAGACCTTTTACTAAGTTTTTCTACTATCTGAACTTGTGTGGCTTTAAGAGCTTTTTTCTTTATTTAATTTCAGTAGTCTGATTGTTCTTTATTTTTTCATGACCTAATGCAAGAGGGACATTAGGCTATGCAGTTAAAGAAAAAAAAAAAAAAAGCACATATAATTCCAGTGTGCACAAACTGAATACAAAGAGCATAAATAGAAAAGCACCTCTGTCATCACGGACATAAGGATTCAGAAACACACTATAATGCTGAATAAACAAGGCCAGAGGTTTCACATCTAGTCCAGCTCTTTCCAAAAGCTGTTGCTTTTCAAAGATAAAAAAGAAAGCTAATCTGTGGCCATCATCACAAGTTCTGCAGCAGTTAGTGAGTTTAAATTCGATTTAAAACAAGTTTGGTGCATGTACCCTTTGCTCTCTATATATTTTAACTCCTATATTTGAGTGATAGAAAGCAATAACTGCTTTACTTCAATTTGCAAATATCGTTTCTCAGAATATATTTTAGGCCTATGAAAGATTTCCAGCATGTAGTGTGACTATCAGAATTTACCATTTACTGTATACCAGAATTGCTATTGAATATGTACAAAATGACATTGATACCAGGATGTGATGGTCCCATTTTTCATTTGAAGTGTGCAGACAAGGATCAATGAACTCTAGCATTTGGATATACCAGTTTATACTTTTTTTTTTTAAATTTACTTTGTGCATCTCAAAGATGGACTGAGATTAACAGATATTAACAATAGTTTGAATTCTGTTTTCTTCTCCTAAAAAAGTTAATTTTGTTTTATGGACTTTTGTTTGACAGTATAACTCTGAAAGTAAAAACTTCTGTTTATGTTAGAAGAGGCCCTTTGAAGAACTACATGGGGAACATCCTCATCTGTAACAACTTTATCAGGTTTATCTATGTTGAGGGGTTCTTTCATCTTCCTTTGTGGAACATTCAGTCCTGAGTGTTCCTCATAAAGGAATAAATGTCCTCTGCTTTGAGTATGACTCTGTGTTGACTTGCTTGCTGTGCATCCTAGAGAGTTACTTCAGATCTGTTTGCTACACTTTAACGAATTTATAACTGTATGTTTTGTATGATGGGTACAGTAATAGCAACATTATGGTGTGTTTTGATGCTGTCCTGAAAGTGTGAGATTAAGACAGGTATGTACCTGTAATAGATAAACTGAATTTTATTCTTGGATTCCTCAAATGATGGGATTCCTGATACCCAGTAAAAACCGAGCTTGTTTTCAATGTGGAATAGGTTTGTGGAGAAGTTTCTTACTTGATTGTCTGAAATTCTCATTGGATTCTACAGGGAATACCTTCAGTATATTATACTACACACAGACTAGATTTAAAGCTTAGAGAGAAGCCTTAATTAGTTTTAAGATCCCACCTGACTTTTCTGTAGGATTAGAGGTCTGAGTGCTCCTGTATTTTTTTTGATAACTGTTATTTACATCAGCTCACACAGAGCCACAGGCATAGCTTAGAAGACCCAGATAAGAAGTTGCCAGGAACCTCCTCCAGCATGTGCCCAGTAATCTTTCACCAGCTTTTTACACCTTTTGCACATTTCTTCCCTCACACTGGGACTCTCTCCCCCTGACACTTGAATTTTCACTGTCCTTCCTCCTTCACTTTTCTTCTCTGAAACATTTCTTTTCCTGTCCTTCCCCCACAACCCCTGCATTGTCTTCTCATCTTAGGAGGACAAAGAATCGAGTTGCTTCCTCACCTGCTTCCTTTTTGTCATCTGTTTTTCTGGCTCCCCAGAGAGGAAGAAAGGGAGTTGCTGGTTTGGTAATTGCTGTCCACTGGAACCAGTAAGGCACAGTCTGGTGACAGCTGGAGCAAGTAAGAGTCAGCCGGCAGAGGAAACAAGCTCGAGATGTTGGTGACAGTGTGGAAGCTATTTGCTTTTTTGGCTTGCACACACATTTTAAATAAACTGCTCTTCACAGTGGCCAAGGATTCATATCCCCTTGCTAAACCCCAAATGGGGAATACCTTCCTTCTTTTCTCAGCACTGAGCAAGTTCTTAGGCCACAAATGACCTTTGAGTGCCCGCGTTTCTGGATGCTTCACAAAAAACACTTCAAGAAAGAATTGATCTTCTTTGAAAAGATGTGGCTCAGGTCACTGAACTGCTGGTCCCAGCACACTGGTTGTAGTAGTGCATCCCAAATTTGGAGGTGTATTGGTTTGGCACGAATGGCAAAAAAAACCCAATTGGTGATCTGCTTTGGAACTGACAGCCAAGTTGGCCAATCAAGTAAAAAGTGTACCTCCCTGGGGACACGCAGCTTAAGTACAGGAATCTTGGGAAATCTCGCCTCTTTCGACGGACTCACTATGAGGTAACATCAGGGAAGCAGAGGGGCCCGGGCTCAGGGCCCTGCCGGCCCCGGGAGTCGAGCTGGGGCGGCCGTGCCGAGGCTGGCGCTGCGGGAGCTGAGCCGAGCCGGGCCGGGGCTCTGAGCCCGGCAGATGCCGCAGAGAGCAGGGAGGCGAGGCGCGGGCCTCACCCTGGCTCCAGACCCCGGTGCAGGCGGCTGTCTGCGCGGTGGCGGCGGCCGGGGAGGAGAGCGAGAGCCGGCGTCGCAAATGCCGCTGAGGGGGGCGAAGGAGATGGCCCCGGCCCCCCCAGCCCCCCGGGTCCCCGGAGAGCAGCACCGAGCCCAGGCTGGGCCAAAACCCACCCCATAAGACCGAGGGGTGGAAAAGGAAAAAGATACTAGCTGCTGTTCCTGAGGTTTTCTACACCACGTGGATTTAAGGCTTTTTACTGATACCGCGGCTGAGACCACGTGGCCGTCTGCCGGCCTAGGCAGGAGAACATTAGCTCTTTCTTAACCCCGACTGAGACCTTATTTAAACTCTACCCCTTCTCAAAGAGAAAAGAAAGGCTAAATCAGAGGTATGCAAACGGATAATATGAAGATATCAAAGTCAGTAAAGAAAGGGTGACCTCTTAAGTGGGAAAGATGACAAGTTGCCTTAGTTTTGGGCTTTAAATCTCCTTAGTTCATGGTAACAGACTGTAATTTTCCTTTAAATCGTGGACTAAAAATGGGGAGATGATTTTCTGGATTCAAGCAAAGGTGTCTGATTTTTACTGAGTGAACATTTGAATTAGAAACTGTAATATTTGAATTTTACTGAATGGATGTTGAGTTAGAGATTGATGCAGTGGTCCTATGAGATGTCTTGAAGCCTCATCACCAGTGAAGAATGAGAAGTCCTTTGTTGTGAAGCTGTGCATCTTTAAAAGGTGAAACCCCATGTTTTTTAAGTCCACAGCCCATATGCAGCCATATGAAAGGCTACATTCGGGAAACACAAATACAAGTGTCAGGCGGGCTGCGTTTGTCAGAGGTGGAAGCCACAAACAGACTGTGTCTCTTGTGGAAAGTTACCAGAAGAATCAGGAGGGACTTGTCTCTCTCAAAAGACTGAATGAAAGACTATTTTATAAGTGGTACTGACTTAAGAGTTCTGATGTTTTGTCTCTTTACATTGTTTTGTAGAAAAGTAGATTGTTGCTAAAGAGGAGGGGGGTGTCTTTGAAAAGGTTTCATGGTTGTTGTTTTTTTTGTATGCCCTTTAGTGTATGTTAATAAATCTGTTTCCATTTTTAAGTTGAGCCTGTTTTGCCTGTCTTCTAATCCTATTCCATAGTATAAAAAAGATAGATCCCCATACTATGGTTCACGAAACAAAATTCGGCGAATGTGAAACCACTACAGGAGGGTAACACATCACTGATCATTTTTGCACATGCAAAGAAAAAGCCTGCAGCTTGCTGGCAGTTACTTCAGAGGCAAATAAACAGGGAAGGATCCAAATTGCACTTGTGGCTCCTTGTAGGTCATTTACCTTTTGCTTCAGCTGAAAGAAAGAACGGTCAGATGCAAACCTTTCTAGCCCTTTTATAGGTAACTTCTTCACACAGAAAAACTAAATGCTGTACATTGCAGATTTCTACATAAAATGTTAATTGTATGCTCATGTTCTGGTTTTCTGTTGGAGTTGACCTCTCCTTTTCCCGAGCCATCCTTGGGAATGAGCCTTCTGCACAGAGCTCATGTGAACTTGCAGTGCTTCCCTGAAATCCCCTGAGCATTTCCTACTTCAGGACAATCATAGCTCAGGGCAAGCTGGCACGAAGGCTTCACCATCTGATAAAAACCCAATGAAAACATGACTTCAGGACAGCAACAGAAAAGAAATTTTCTGAGAGTTGACTTCAACAGTTATAATGTACAACCTCATTAAATAATTTTGTGCTCAATCTGGATTTTCTGTATTCTTGTGTTTTTCTTCAAAATTTCACACTCAGGACAGCGGGAAACCAACGCTATCTAGCTGTTTATGCTCTGTGACACAACAACAGCAAGTTCTAGGTTTACTAAGAAGATACACAAAAGAGACCAGCAAAATTTTATGACCTTTTTGTACAACTGTGAAATAAATATTGTGTTTTATTTATGAGTGCTGCTGTAACACAATATTCCCTTAAAAAACAAGAAATATTTAATTTCATTCTCCACACTGTGAATTTAATTAGCAATTAAATAGTACAGATGTGAATATACAGTGATGAATCAACTGTGGAATTTGAGATAAATGTCAGCTGGAGTTCATAATGTACTATGTGGGCTAAGTTCTGCCTAATTCCATTAGGAACAATAGAGTGGAAAGCCTTATCCTAAATTATAAACAAACAAACAAACCTACGTCTGTATTTCCATACAGTCCTCTCAAAAGCACTGGTGGAAACATCATGTCCAACAATATTCACTGAAGAGACATTCAACATAGGTAGGAAAGTGACATTTTTGTCAGGTAACAGGACTGCACCACCTGGTAGTTTGCATCTGAACCCTCAAAGGGTCTTGCAGGAACTCACAAGGGCTGGCAAAGAGCTGCTGCCGGTCCTGACTTCTCACGCCACGTTTCTGCATCACTGAGCTTTCCAGTGCATCAGCTTTTCAGTTCTTCAGTCTGAAGTGGCAAAGGATTGACTGCAGGGTCACTGCAATCCTAAATAACAAACCCCAAAACAAAAATACTAAGGGCAAATTTTTGCTGCTCTTTATTCACTTTATGAATACCGCATACATAGTAGAAAAAAACCTCAAACAAACACTTGTACTATCAGTCTGTAATTCTTGAGTCCCTGCCGGAGAATGACAGGAAGGGTGTTTTTTTGTGGATTTTTTAAAGGATCTAGCACTATAGTAGCCCATGTTGCAGATCTTTCTTGCTTCCAAATAAAGAAGTCTAGATAAAGATTCTCATCTTACAGCTCAATTAAGAAAAAAAAAAAGAAAGGCAAGTGAAGGAACAAATGCCTTTTCTTAACATTTAGTGTTCAGTTCCACAATCAGTTTATATGGACACAGATTCATTCCTGAGACCTCAAGAATGAAGATCACCATCAGATTTGATGGCAAATAAAATTTAATGGGAAATACAAAGCTGCTGTGGAAATGAGAAAACTATTTACTTTGTACAATGAACAAAGCCAAAGTTGTTCTACCAGTTGCACAGGCAATGAAGCATTTGCATTATGAATTTATATCCATGGAGTCCTTTGACTAGGGGAACTGTTTGCATGTGTTACAAAACAACAGGAGTTACAAGATCCTCCAGTCTAGTTCTTATTTAGTACAGAACCATGAATTCATAAATCTGGGGTTTGTGCTGCCACTAAAAGGCAAAAAACTTTCTGGGTTTCGGCTACGAATGCTTTTTTTTTCCAGTTTTCTAGTGTATACCTATGCCCTCTTGCTCTCATGCTTGATGCTTTAAAACTCTGCTTTTAAAGCAGTGTCATAACTGTATGACTTAAGTAGCTTGTATTCAATTGTTTATTTTAATATAATGGTCTACCTTTATCCTTATTTATTATGATGCCTTTTAAAGTATTACTTCATTAAAATATAACAATAATGAAAAATGTAGGTATTTTAATTTACCTAAGTATTATAGTAATAATGTTTTCCATCCTATGAAATGATTTCTTTATCCATAGTAGGAGCTGTTGGTGCTCCTGTGCAGCTGCTGGCATAAATTCAGTTACTGTTTGTTGCACTACCTTTGTGAGAGCCACAGGCTGTTCACGAAACTGCTCAATACATGACTCTTAAAAGGAGTTCACCTGAAGATCGAAGTCCTCTGTTCTGATTGCATTGCTCTGCTGTAAGAATCCAGTGAAAAACGGAACTGTGCAGTAGGACTGACATGACTGACAAAGGTGTAAGTACATAGGCACCAGTGCCCTTGGCCAGATGAGACAGCTAAGGTGACACACATGACCTACCTTCCTCGGATTTGTTGCTGAGAAACGGTGACATTTACCTGCACTGGGCTGTTCTGACACATAGATAACCTAAGGGATCAGGAAAAAAATACACAATCAGGATGAGATATTCCAATTACTGAAAAGCAAGTTTGACATTTAGAATATTCAAACTCCACTTGCTTACATGTTCTTAGCAATCTGGGAAAAATTCTGCTATGAAAAAGAATGGAACTAGGTCAGTTCAGTGGATGGTGCAGATAACATGGAAGTAAATTGTCGTGCTGCAGTGATGTTACCAATAATTCAAACCTCTGTTTTCAAATTAAAGGATGAACTGGACATAATTTGGCTTCATTAATTTCTAACTATTTTCCCTGTAATTTCAATGCTAGTCTACCTGATAGTGCAGTGTTTTATTATGCATCTGGAAATCACATAGATTTTAAAGAACTGTGAAACAAAAAAGAGACACAATCACTCAAAGTTGTTTGTTTTAAGGGGTTGTTTGTTTCAGGGTTGCAATTTCACTAAAGGAAGGACTGCTTTAATTCCATGTGTACAGAGACATTGTCTCCAACAACACTTAACAAATACAGCCTAATAAATTTAAAAAACCAAATGTCAGTAGAAGCTAATTGTACAACAGAGACCTGTTCTTTACTACTGAAATTTTCATTTAACTGATTTGCTTTAAAAAGAAATTGGTCCACAAACAAAATAAAATGGGTAAAAGCAAATCTAAGTGGAGCAAACACTGTCCTTTTTATTCAGTTCCAGGTGTAGTGGTCTCTTGGTGGTAAATCATAATGTGATCTCTCTTCCTCTTCAGGTCCACAATCTAGTGGCAGACCATAATTGTAATCAACTATTACAACTGGTAATCTTTTACTTTGTTCCATGTTTCTGGTAGTTTCACCCGGAAAAGGCTTTCTTTCATAGTCCCTTAAACTATCTTCTTGGTGTATGGATGAAGATGGGCGCATTGTTCGTGAACAATATGGTGCAAATCTGTTTTTTCCTCTATTAAATTCCTCTGGGGGATGCACTCTCCTATTGTCTTCAGGACAATGTGGTCGATTACTGCAAGAATAAATATGAACAGTGAAATTCTTAGAAAGAAACCAGTTGATTTATTGTTGATGGCCACCACTAGAAATTAACTGTGTCTAACACTGAAAGAACAATTCAAACCCTCGTTCTTGTTTTTCCCCCTGAAATTAAAATCCTCTCTATGGATATTGCACACTTGTTTGTATTAATTTTCCACTTCTAGTGATTAAAATTACAGCTCTTTACAGGAAGTAATTCTACTAGAGGAAGCTTTGTTTCAAATGCTGTTTATAATTAAAATTACCTTTATACAGAGGATATTTTTACCTAGGGGATGTTTTTTTCCTAAGTCTGTGTTTTCATGTTGTGTACAATATGTAACAATAGCTCTCTAGTACATAGTCTCAACGGAAAATAATATACTTGGAAAAATATTTTAATTATAAATTCTTTTGCAATAGAAGACTCAGTCTCCTATAAAATACATATGGAACAATCTAAAAATGCATATACTATTTATTTATATACATATATGTATATATAGGTTTCAATTCTCTTCATTCTCAAATACCTTTCTTACTTGGTAAAGTAAGTGGTGTATAAAGCCAATTCAAAACAATCCTTAAAATTTTAAAATCTTCCCCCTTGCTGAACCACGGGTTCACTTAGACTGGAAAGGATCTCTGGAAGTACCTAAGGTCATGTCAAACTAAGTCTCATTCCATGAGTTTGTACAGGACTATGTCCATTCTTAAAGGATGTGGGATGGTGGCTCTGGGCAACCCAGTTCAGTGTCTGACCACGCTGCACTGTAAAACTCCTTTGCTCACTGCACACAGTGCTTAAGAGTTAATTACAGCATCTGTGTTTTGCTTTTCTGCTTACGGATACTTGATTTTCATATTATTTAGTTCATTAGCTTGAACTGTGCTTGTCACATCAATGATTATGTCAGGGATTCACACAATAATCACATTCAAAACTCAGTACCAATGGACCACAAGTTGGTCACGTTATTTGCTCAGTGCTCAGATCCAATGGGTTAAACTGCATTTAAGCAAAAATATTAACACTTCTACAGTTAATTTGTATTTTTTAGCTGAACATGGGGAGTAATACTACAAAGGTAAGTCAGAAAACAGCGTATGATATGTGATACTCACTCGTAATTTCTGTTAAAGTCATCATTATCAGACCCGTAATCTCCGTGAAGTGAAGGAGACGAGGAGAAATGAGGCTCTGGTACATTTTCATGGGAAGAAAAGGACTGACTTCTGCAAATAACCAAAAGAATTGCCTGTTAAGAAGACTGCCAACAGTTATAAGATTTGGGGAAAAAAATACACATCAAATAAAATATTTCTTCTTTTAATAAAGATTACTTGAAATTTTAATAAAAACTGTAATGACTGTATTAATACCTCAAAAACATATGCTTCACTGTAATAACATCCTCTGTTTTAGTTGTACAATAGAACAAATTAAATCGTACTCAGCTAGCCCAATAAAGCTGAAATACCTTCTGCAGTATTAAAAGTATTTTGAAATATGTCAGAACCCAATAGGTTTACTAGTAAGTGATATATATTTTTGTGAGAATATAATGCAAGTTCTAAAGCAGATTTCTAATAAATTAACTCATGGAATAAACAAAGACAAATTGAACTTCCTTGTAGCTGTGTTCGGCTGAGGGCATAAATAAAATTTCATATCCTTTTCTGTCCAGAGGATATCTTTGTAGTATAAGTTGCTGTACAAAACAAAGTGGGACAAGAGTTTTGTTTCAAGCTGACTAAAAGGTAAAGGAAACACAAGTTTTAATGAAGCACAACCTTCTAATTAAGAAAACACTGGCTTTTGAAGCTGCAACACTCCAGTTACATCAAATCCTCCTGTAAGTCCAAACAAGAAAAGTTAATGAACTGATCATTTATATATTAAAAAGATGATTAATGGATTCTAAAATAATAAATTTTAAATTAAGTATTTTTTGAAATCAATTAAAACTGCTGAGGTTTACTCTGTTATTCTCTAATTCTCTTCTTACAGCTCAAGGATGCTTTACCTCTCTGAACACCACTCATGTGGCAAGTCATTGTGACCTGGATGATCATGAAAAGGTCTTGGCCTTTGTCCATGTCCTTTATGACCATAATCAAAATCTTCTGATTGAGTCTGTTCCTGTAAGCAATCATAAGACTGAGGGTCATAAAAAGGTCTGCACCTTTGTCCAGGACCTTTATGATGATAATCTTTCAGTTGCATCTCTGTTTTTAAGTCATTGCGAGGCTGGTGATCATTAAAAGGTCTCAACCTCTGCCCACGACCCCTCTTAACAAATTCAAAATCTCCCGATTGCATCTGTGTCTGCAAGTCATCATGTGACTCGTAGTCATGGAAAGATCTTAGTCTTTGGCCAGGACCTCTACTGGCAGAATCCAATTCTTTTAACTGCATTTGAGTCTGAAATTCATCACGAGACTGGTGGTCATGGAACAGTTTTTGCCTCTGGCCACGGCCCCTGCCACCGAAATCAAAATCCTTTGACTGCCTGTCTTCCTGCAAATCGTGAGATGGATGGTCAGGAAAAGATCTCTGCCTTTGTTCCCGGCCTCTGTTGAAGTCGAAAGGCTGCCTGTCTGCTTGCAAATCATCATGGAACTGGTGTCCATGAAAAGGTCTCAAACTCTGTCCATGTCCCTTGTTACTGAAGTCCAGATCCTTCAGCTGCGTGTCTTCTCGATAATCATCATAAAACTGGTGATCAGTAAAGGCTCTTTGCCTTTGTTCTGATCCCCTATTGTAGTCCCAATTTCTCATCTGCACTGATGCTCTTAATTCATCCTGAGTTTGATGGTCATGAAATGGTCTTCGTCTTTGTCCAGGCCCCTTATTAATGAAGTCAAAATCCCGCAACTGCATCTGTCCTTGCAAATCATCGTGAGAGTGCTCATCATAAATTCTTTTCCCAGATCTGTTAAGAAATATTGAATATCATACTTAAAAGTGCTACAAGCCATTAATGAAAACAATTCCTTTTTAAGCAAGAATTTTCATGAGAGATATTGCAAATATGAGGGTATCAAAATTACTAATAATGCAAACTGTACGTAAGATTATAAAACCTTCAGTATTAAAGCAGAAACTGTAAAAAACATTCAATTGTAATTCTATAGTACTTGTTAAACAGGCAAAATCAGTGATTCAAAATTAAAAATAACTGCAGATTATTGTAGAATAATGAAGGACAAGCAAAGTAAAACTCTATTTTCCTAAGCGAACTAATTACTTACAGACCTCTAACAGCATACATTCCCTTTCTTTCCCTTATCTTGTCGCTGTTTAGCCAAATTCCATAAATATATTCCACATGAGTAGGCTATATTAATAAAATCTCTTTGGGGTATCTATGGTATTTTCAGTAAGAAACAATTCTTTTCCCTTGTGGGTTTTTTTTGTTGTTGGGTTTTGGTTTTTTTTTGGTTGGTTGGTGTTTTGTTTTGTATTCTATTTTTCAGCCTATTACCCCTGAAAATCTTCATTTGGGAACCGCTCTACAGATCCTTCCATTGCATGTGGTGGCGGGATAATATCTTCATCTGCATCCCATACATCCATTCCAAGGTTACTAAGAGGGAAAAAAAAAATCCCACATAAGCTTCCTTTTTAAAGCATACTACTGACAGAGAAAAAACCCACTCCCATAAAAGTCTTCCATTCTGAATGACAGAAATTTTAAGTAAAAATTACAGAAAACTTAGAAAATATTGATCTTGCAAATTTATTTTAAAAATCTGACATGAATCCAACTTAAATCCTGCACAGACTATGAAAACAACCACAGAAGCAAAACAAAGGGCCTTCAATTAATCTAAAAAGAAACAAATCCCTCAGGTATTAATTTTAAAATCGATTTACTGCTACAAGGCATCATTGGCACAAATACCTGAGGAAGACATAAAGGTTGGCTATTCTTATGAGAAGATGGTAAGCATAACATTCTTAAACATCAGAAATACAACTACTATGAACTGAGGGGATGAGAACAATGTTCCACTTTAACGTATTTTTTTATTCTTAAAACCATTCCACTACTTTTTTTTAGTATCTTGTTCCACAGTGCCAACAAGAGCGGGCAGATCACAGGGCTTACAAAGACATCTTTGCAGTGGGTCCTTTCAGCTTCTGAGAGAACACAGACTCAATACACTTGTCACAGTATGATAAAAGCACAACAATGTTCAGTAGTAGTTGTCAGATGAAAAACGATCTTTCAAACCATATACATTCAAAAGATGAAGAAATTACACTGTACTTCATGTTATTCATCTGAGAATACACAAACAACTACTATAGATATTTCAAATCTTAACCTTTCAAATTAAAGGTTTAAGAGGGAATTGATTTTGGCTTAGGACTGGAAGTGAACTTTTAAAAATGCCAGGAGACTTACTGGAAAATCCTAAGCACATGGCCAAACGCTTTTGTTTACCTTCGCATCGGCTGTGTCCTCAGATCAGTGAGATACACAAGGCCATCCATGCGATGACCTCTGGCATCGCCAAAAGCTAAAGAGAAAAAATACAGTCTAATGAAATGTGGTCAAACTGAGCCATGAAAATGCCAAAGGCAAGTTTCTGTTCCCCATGAGATGCTGAATTTGAAACAATTCTAACTTGGTTAGAATTTCAGCAAGTTGGCATCATTGCAGCATTTTTTAAAAAACCCTGAAACAAGTAGTGGTAGCAAACTATGACTGAAAATTCTTCCAAGTTAAAAAAAAAAATAAGCATCTAAAACATACTCCCTCCTATGCTGTCAATTTGTTATTGCTCAAGTCCTGCCTGGAATAGAATCAACAGTCAGATATAAAATCTTCTAGACCAGGCAGCACATGAAATTACTGAAAAGATACTAAAAAAGAATTGTAGTATTTGTGAGTTTTTAGTAATTGTGAAATACAACCTGACATGTGCCTTAGTTCAAACTATACACCTACCCTGAATTGCTGCCTCTGGATCCCAGCCTTCAACGTCTATAAGATACCTGAAGAAAAATATAACTATGTTACTATTCCCCAAAGGGAATATAGAGTAATATAAGGATGCTACATCTTGTGAAGAATGATTTCTGCTTTCACACAGCCTTACCTACATATAAGGTAGCCAGTTCTATTAATTCCGTTAGTACAGTGCACGCCAATGAGTTTCTCTATCAAAAAAGGAAAGAGTCTTTAATAGTTCAGAAAGTGAAATTAAGAGAAAGCTAGCACAATACAAAAAAAAAAAAAATCTCTGTTTTTCTAGAAAAGTAATGACAAATAATGCTTGCTATTTACAAATTCTACTGTCATGCCTCTAAAACAAGAGACACATCCAGACAGGACCCATGTCCTCTCCATGCTGGAGCTCCAGCAGCTGATAGCTCGCTACTTCCAAACTTGTGATGGCTGACATTGACTCTGCAGAATGTAGAAAAAAAGAAAGAGTGATGGCAGGTAAAGCACTTAGCCTCAGCCACAGCAGTAACAGGAGAAAAAAAAAAAAAGGGTTTGAAGTAAATCTCAACAAGAAAATGTAGAACTGAGGAACTTAACTTACACATAACGCACCTGGAAGTATGAAATGCTTAGGAGTTTAAAATACATGGAGAAAAAAAGGACCAGTAATCTCTACAGAAATCTTTTCTTTTAAAAAAAGATTATGCTAATGACCAAAGGCTAAAAACCAGAATAACTTACTATTGCTAGGGTGTTTCAAATGAGAGACTTCCAACAGTAATAGGGAAACGCTAATATGATCATGCAAGGCACTGGTAAAACCCCATGCAGAGTATTTATATTCATATTGAAATATTTAATATGAATATAACACAAGTTCAATATATGTAGAAAGGGCTAGTATGATGGTCATAAAAGAAGGAAGCTTGTCTTAGTCTGTAATGCCAAATCTGAGATCCTAAATGTAATAGTGGGGACAGAGAACAATGATACTTAAATGGCAAAGCTGGTATAAGAATAAATGTATAACTGATGAAGAGTTTTAGGCTAGATTTTAGAAGAAAAATTATCATCAGAAGAATAAAACCTTGGCAGAGGCAGTACTGACAGATGGTCTTTGAAACAGGACACTAACGAACTTTTGAATGGCATAAAACATAACTGAGAAAATATAAATGTTTGCCACAGATCACAACAGTCAAATTGCCACAGAAGTTCATTACAAGTTGATGTCCTAACAGCTCACACACTAAAAAAGCCCCCACCTTCTGAAAAGTATTTGTAAAAAGAAACCTGATATTTTAGGGATTATCTAAAACAGTGGCCAAATTACGAGGAGTAAGACTCTCCCAGGTCAGGAGTTACATAAGCTCTGCAAAAATGCCCTTACGAGCTGTAACTGCAGGTCAACATCCAGTAACAAATCAAGAATCAATTCTCTCAAGATCATATTCAGATACACACTATTCTTTGTCACACAAAAAAGCACTAGATCCAAACCAAAAGAAAACTAATTACCACCAGGTAATTTCCTTAAGCCAAAAAAGAGCAAAGGAAGAATGTACAAACTAACTTCCTGAGCAAGGACAAAGGCTTTTTCTTGTATTTTTTCATTTTCCCAGTAGTTCTAATTCAGGCTCTCATATCTGAAATTTAGGTCAGAACTTTTTCACAGAACAGTTGATCACCCACAGCAAGACCCTGGTTATGTTTTGCAGTAAAAACTGTATGCACTTGGGCAGTTAATATCTCCATTTTCTCAAAGAGAATGCCAAAGGAGCCACAGCAAATACCATGAAAAGGCCTGAAAGAGTGGTCCACCAGTACTGGATAAACAAACAGGTAAAATCTGCCTACAAAGAATCACTAGAGAAAGAAGTGAGAAGCTTAAAGCTACAAACACACTGTGACAAAATACACACTAATTTATTTTCACAAAAAGCACCTTATCCAATCTCAGCAAAAACTGTCCTGTTGCATAGACACTGAAACAGCAGCACAGCCACCCTGTCAAAACACTGGCACTGGCTTTGTAATCAGATTTTCAAGAACTGTTCAGATCTGAGGGCAATAATGTCTTAAGTCAAGAAACCACTACATCAGACTAAATGGACTGAAGCTGCTCACACGTACCAGTGCCCAGTGCCATCACAGTGCCAGCGCTATTTAAAACATCCATCAAGGGCTGGCAGCTACAACACTCAGCTGATGGTAAACAATTTGGGTCAGACAGAGGAAGGCCTTGCTGCAGTTACTTTGACACATAACACAAATGTAGCACTATTAGGAAGGACATTTAAGTTACCAGTCATTTCTGAAAAATGCATGTTTTGATTAAAAAAAAATACATAGTGGTTTGCATAATGGATCTTATGATAATAAAGTGGAAGGTGTTGTAGAAAGCCTGAGATCCCTGGTGTCATAAATTTTATTGAATATTGAAATTAGTAAATGACACTGTTAGTACTGAAATAAAATTTTTGTGAGTTTTTCTTTTTACAGCATAGGATGCTGATATTTACCATTTCCTGCATTTTCCCAAAGGAATTTTCTGACCCACTTTTTGAACTGTAGGATAGTAGCATTATCAGGGACTTCAAATCCAACAGTATAAAGTTTCTTATACTGCACATTTTTAGGTAAATCCTAACAACAAAAGAAAAAAGCAATGGTAAAAATTACTTTAGTCTTGCAACAACTAGAAACCTTAAGCAGTATCTAACATAATGACAATGTAAACCAGTTGTTCAAATCCTGAGTAGAAACTGGAAACAAGCTTGACACAATTGTACAGAGATACACTCTCAGGAACTACCAGTAACATTTCTATATTAAAGACCATCTCAGACAAAGAACAGTTCCCAAATAAGATTTATTTATCCCTAATAAGGCTGCACATTAACTAAGGGAACAGATTCTTGGCACTCCATTCTAACCCATCTTAAAATTACTAGCAGAATTTGTCCCTCCTACCCACAATCCTGTACATACTCAGAAATTCACTCCCTTGATGCCCAGAGGCCACGTGCATGCAAAGATCTGCATTCTGTTGTAACGCTTCCATTTATTCTCCTTTTCAACAGGAGGCTGATTAATCACAATTGTTTGAACCATACAGGTAAAAACTTTTAAACTGATAAAGCACTTTAAGAATGTACACCTTAGTGGATTCAACTCAGTAAAAAGAATCACCTAGGAATAAATGAGAATATCTTCAGGACAAAGGGTATAACTCTTCTGCACTTTCTGTGCAGTGCCTAGCACTGAAGACTTCATCCATTACTGAGTTACCATAATATACTAATAAGCCATAAATGCAGCTAGCTGTAAGAATGAGCTTCCTCCTCAGTGATAAAACATTAATTTTCTATTGGTGACATAAAATTAGTCTAGATGGCTTGCCTATTCCAATTCAGAGTAAGCAAATATGTAAACATTTTAAAACAAAAGTTGCAGTAACTATTTTACATTTTTTTAGACTTTTGTTACCTTAACTTCATAGTATCGTGTGGTATATGTTAAATCAATAATTAATCCAAGCTCCACATTTAGGGCTTTCATTGCAGCAATTAAGTTTTTTGGTGTAAACTTCTGGGTCGGGGTAAGCCTCTGGTTAATTGCCTACAAAGAAAATGGAAAAGAAGTATTTTCTTTTTTATGTTCTAATAATGACATTTGTAATATTCAGCTGTTTTAATCAGTACTAGGAAACATCAATATTTAGAAGAGAGTGTTTAACTATTAGAACCACATCCATGTATTATACAGGTAAGAGGAACTAAAAAGAAAGCAAAAATTTATGTAGTCCTATTTAGATGAAAATGCGAGACAATGAGAGCATTTCTGCTTGTACAATGTTAGCAAACATTATTAAAATTAATTCGATGCACAAAAATTCTGAAAAATGCAGCATGTATATATTGAATTTTATGTAACTAAACACACTAAAAAGCAAAACACTACAATCTAATTCCCCCAAACAAATTCTGTCCTGTACAGTAACTCAAAACTAAAAGTGTATTTCACATAAAACATAAGAAATTGTGATACAAGAGTTCATTTCTAAAGGTTTAACTTTCTTCCCACAGATGTTGCGCAGACATTTTTATCCCTGCTTCATCTCTTGTCAGAGTGTACTTGCAAGTCATTTAGCACTGGGGAATGTTAAATAAGACTAAATATCGTGACTAAGAAAGCTGTGTGTTGGTGGATAATGAATAATTAATTTCATTTGACAAACAGTGAGAAAAATGTTTACTCACGCTATTGTAGCTGTGTTTTTTGAAATGTGTTCTTCACTTTAGGTATGAAAATGCCTCATATACTCAAGATTGGATTTTCTCTGAACAGTGCACTTGTCCATTGTGGGAGCCTTTTGATACAGGCTCAGCCAGAACCAATAAAGAGAGTGGCAAAAGATGCAGCAGCCTCAACAACCTGTCAGTTCCTTCATCAACAAGAAATTCAAGCAGACTGGACTCAGAACTACTGGAAAGGAAGGCAGCCACAGACCACATACTTCTTAGAACCACGGATGCTATAGGGTAGCTAACCATTCCTTGTTTTGACTGTACAGATTCTAATGTAAAACGCTAGCAAGCACTTGTCTTGAGTCTGGAAACAGAGACAGGAAATCAAAGTAAAGAATAAACAGCAGGGCAGTCATATGAAAGCTGGTATGTGATTAGGAAGATTGAGCTGAAAGGAGGAGGATAGAAAAGATGTAATAAAGTATTCAGTCCTATGTATTTCAGACACCAGTGCAGTGCTGAAAAAAGTGGAGGTTGTAGAACAAAAATGAACATGAGTCAGTTATGCCACTGCTACTCAGCAGTAACTCTTAGTAGAACTGAACAACTTTGAGGTGACAAAGGTGAATCTACAAAAGACCTATGGTAGAACATGAAAGAACTTTTACTATATGATGTGACACAAACTGAGGAGGAATGTAATTTACAAAAATAAGGTCTCTCCAAACATACCGATTGTGTAGACAGTTAAATGTGTTATGAAACACTATTTTGGAAGGTTCACTGGAATTTTCTGAAAAACTCCTGCTGAGTATTCATTCAGTAGGTTAGGTGTCTAATAGGGCTTTGAAAATATGAGAAATCTGAACCAATTCTAAAAATCCTCCTAATGGCATGGGAAAGAACTTAGCCAATTCTTACTACTCGACAATGTTACTGTTAGCTTTATAATGGTGATCTGAAAGGAAGGACAGAAAATCCTTCCAAGTAAACACATGATCTTTACTAACAGCACATCTTCTAAGACAACAACCCTGTATCTTTAAATTCGGAAAATACGTTGTCCATCTTTGGCCAAAATCACCAATTTCCTAACACCTAGCAAGGAAGCTAACTGCTGCGTATTTAACAGGTCTGTTCCACCCATTTAATAAATAACAGGACTTCTGATAAACTATAACCAATCAGGTCTTCAGCGTTTTCAGACAAATTTACTGAGCACCTCTACAAAGACATCACAGTCTAGCCAGCGTCACATTTTATGTGTATTCTGCCACAAACTCCATGACCTTCAAGCACACAGTCTCTGGCAGACTTGTCACTTCTCTGTCTTGCATAGTTGAGACTGAACAAATCAAAGGGACAGAAATGTTAGATTTTGCATCCTTGGGTACCAGACTTTATGTCTGGCCAAGACAGCTTCCCAGAACAGAGATCTATGCCCCAGTGAGATCAGTAGGACAGGAAGTAAGTAACATGCTGATGTGGAGTGGTCCTTGTGGCAAGAGCAAAGAAGCCAATATAACTCTACTGGATTTCATATTCACAGCTTGATTTGTTGACTGTCAGTCCTGGTGGAAAATCACACGACTGCTGTACAATCCACCCACATCTTGGAGAACATGACATGTTAAGTGTAAGATCTTTGGTGTCCAAGGAACCAAACCATCATCCTAAAGCTGTAAAAGCAACTGTAGGAAGCAAATCCTGCATTTCACTTCCTAATAAAACTGAACTGAATGCTGTCTGAAAACACAACGGGTAGTAATATACCCAAAGAACCAAATATTTTGTGGATGAATACTAGAGAGCAATCTGTAGACAAAAGCTTAGACATAACATTTCCCTTTAGCTGCTACAGTTATGTCAGGCCACTACTCTCTTTAAAAGTGCTTAGAAACTTTTATTTCCTCTGTATCTAAAGCAAGGACTTGTGAAAGCTAATTTATGCAGCACTTGTCCTATTTGTCCTACTGTATAAATTAACACTAATTTACCCTATGCCTCCTCAAAGGCATAGGTGCTAAGGAACTGAACAGTCTCAACAAGACAATCTCCATATATTTTAGAATCAAAGAATTCTAAGATTTAATAGTGTATTTAATAGCTTAGGATGGCACTTCACGTTAGTAAGAATCTAAAGGAAATACTAATAAAACTACTTTTTAATTAATTAATTAGTAAAATAGAAGAATTCTATGAAGACTTCTTCTTCAGCTGCAATACATCCCACCCGATCACTGAAGCTTTTTGCTTATGAAGTTGCCAATCTGGATTGATAATTTTAAAAGTTCGGCTGGTATCCTTCAGTGAGTGCTTAATTTCCATAAAATTATACTTTTCCTTGCACTGCCTAGATTGTTACTCATATCATAAGCTCTTCCATATGATTTTCTTAAAACAGCCGTGAAAAGATATTAAATAAGATTGTGAATTTAGGCCACTTAATAATGATCAAATGAATTATAATGACTGATTTAGAAGTTTAATTATTTTTAAAAGAAAAATAAAAAGAGTAACGTCAGCTACAAAGAAAAATAAGAAATAATATAGAATATTATTTAAAAAAAACAGATGGCTGAAAGATCTAAATCTGAATAAATTATTTTTAAAAAGACTTCCTTGAAATTTGCATGTATAGTCATGCTATTCTTCATTACTTTTGCAGTTCATCTAATACAGACAATTTGCAGTTACTTTTATACATACCCCTTTTAAAGGTACTTTGAATGCAATAAATCTTGTTCCCGGTATAGGCTGTCCAACTGGTGTCAAACTTCGCCATCTATAAGGCAAGAAATATTAATTTTTAAGTATTTTCAAGTTGCATCATTCAACAGAAGACACCCGCAGCACAAAGCACATAAAAATTGCTGTTATCGTACAGTACAACTAGGTCCCCAAATCTGCAATTATTCCATGAAGCAGCTTCCAAGTTTCACCAGGATATTTGAAAAGAGTCTTTTTCCTTTCTTCTTTCTTCTTCAACTTCCAAGAAATTCCTCTCCTCAAAATGGCAGGATAACATTTACCAACAAGTACCACCAATATAAAGCAAAGCAGATGTGTAATGTTCAACAGGTAAAAATGTATTGTTGTAGATGGTGGACATTTTTCAACCTCACGGAATCAAACACCTTAAAAAAGTTGCCATAGGCAGACATCAACCATTTAATTGACAATGAAATGCAAAGTTTACTTTCATTAACAATACAAATTATCTGTATTTTCCAAAAATGTTTCCTTTGTAATATGCATATTACAAAGAAATACTCTTGATTGATTTCTCTCACCATATTGAAAAATACAGAGGATATTCCATCACACCAAAACCTACCACAAATCACCAACAGGAAGACTTGTTACAACAGTCAAAACCCTTGTAATTCCAAAACCTCAAAGAACTGGTATGTACAAGTTCTACATTGTACTGAGAAGGCTCCTGATATATAATATTTAAGAGATTGCAATTTTCAAAAAAGGATGAAAAGCATTATCTGAAGAGGAAAACAAATTAATCAGCAGATCAATTTTACCTTCAAAGAGGTAACTTACTAAATTAGAACTATTATTTCTTCTTCTTCTGCAAATGCAAATTATCTCTATAACCTAACAAGGTGCAGCTGGATGACTTAAAATCTACACAGGCTTTTCGCATTTTTGGCTAATACCTCAACTATTAAAATACAAAACATTTCCACCAGATTATTTAACACTGGTGTCCATTCCTTGCAATTTTCTGAATTAATCCTTAAATTCATCTCCCTTTGAAGGGAGCACCCAAAGGTTTCTAGATTCCTTTTTGATGTTCATTAAAGTACACCATTTAATGAAATAAACTGAATACTTCATTTTAAACAATTCTAACCACTGAGTACTTTGTTTTTTTCAAAATTCCTGCATCAGACCATTAAAAAAACCTAGAAGCTGGTTGGAAAAATTCTCAATGAAATATCTCTAATTATGTCTGTCATAGTATTTAAATAACAACATCATCATTCAGAGATGCTCGGAAGTGACAAAGGAAACACAGAACAGGGTGCCCAAAGTGTATTTGATATTAAGCAATCACATAACAATCTCCTACAGCCACGTTTTTAGCACTAACTCCTCTCTGTAATCTTCATCATGAGGCAAAGAACAGATCAAGGCTCCCAGTGCAGACATACAGGGCCTTAGTTTAATGGACAACAAATGAAGCAACAAAGGAGTAATAACAACTCATCATTAGGAAGGCTGTTGCCAAAAGCTGGTCTCTAGAAGACAGAAACAAGGTGAGAAAGTGTAAGGGCTAGCTAGAGATGAGACCACTGAGAGCTGTTTCAAATAAAATCTTTTACTAAATTCTAATTTTTTTGCAGGATAACTCTTTCTAAGTCAATATTCAAGTTTGTAAACCCAGGAGTCTGTCTGGTAGCATTATGCTTGCTGTAAAATATGAAAACAAAAGTCGGAGACTATTTACTTCAAGAAATGTAAATTGTACGTGTACCAATTAAGATCAGAAATTCAGTGTGAATACAACCTACTTTCTCTTGAAAATCTGTAAGTGTAAATAAACCATAATTATCATAGATAGGAGCATTTAGAAGTCAAAAAGAAAGTATCAAAAAAGGGCTCTAAAATCTTACTTTCTTTAATTAACAATGTAAAAAAGTCTTTGTAAAAATTCGGAACTTTTTTCGTATCAGGGGATTTACAGAACAATACCCCAGGATTACCCAGTTTGTTGTCAGACCTTAATAAACTTGGGGGTTTATTCTCTTGTATTTAAAGCCATTTAAATCCTCCCAGAAAAAACAAAACCTGCACAATCAGCAAGAAATTCAAAAGCTGCTGACAGCTCTATGGTAGAAAATGAGCAGAAGGCACTTTTCATCAACAAAGTAACATGGTTGGGAATTAAAAGTGGCCTGGACTAGAGAAAGCCAAACTTACAGAAAAATATAGATAAAGGCAGAAATGATCAAAGATAAGCTGCAGGTAGTCACATAAACAGGAATTACAGGAGCAGACTTAACTATTAACATTTTAGCAAGTATGAATGAGACTTATGACACGTGATTTGTATCCTGCTAGAACAGGAGTGGAAGAAAGGCAGGACCCAGAGGTGTTATCGTAAGACTTGGCACCACCATCATCCCTGTACCAGTGACTAAGCACTAACAGAGGCTTGAATGAAAAACAAGCTGGACATGAAGAAACTGATTATGGATTCCATCCAGCTGCATATTTTATCTGCTTTGGTTTAAAAGTTTTAATAGAGCCAGATGTGGAACCATTTTTTTTTCGTAATTTGTTTTAACATGAACATTGTTAAGGTCATATGGAAGCTTTAATTTCCAGTAAAATTTTCTGGTTTAGAACTGATTCATATTAAGATTTACTTTAACAACTACTGAAATACTGCCACCTCTAGCAAGATCATTTACAAAATACTCCTTGGAACCTCTTTTCCCTTTTTTTGGCTGCTGAACTGCATGTTATACATGCAGACTGATTTTCCAAGTGACTTCCATACCTCTATTGACACCAGATTCAAAACTGATGATAGGAAATACTTTTACAAATAAAATATCATCCTTCTCTCCCACTCACTGTTGAACATGCACAATCTATAATGCCATTGTACTTAATATTCCTGTCTAAATGAAAACGCTGATGCTTTAAATCTGGACAGGAAAAAATCAGTTAAAGAACCATCTTTATAGTGCATAGGCAAAAATAATTCAGCTTTGCCCTTCTAACAAAAAGATCCACTCAGTATTTTTTATACTAATCAAGGGAAACATGCCCAAAGGTGATATTTCTGCAGGTATTCTTCAGAACTGAATTAGAGTTTATGTAATTATACCCACAGCAGGATTTTGGATGCTGAAGCACAACTGAGTATAAATCCGTAAAAACATCATCATATTTTATGACTTGTTATGCAGCTTGGACTGTCTGGTTCCCCACTAAAACATCATAGTGTACAACTAGGGAAAAATAAAACTATTTCAGACACTGTGAAGAACCAGAACTTGACTCCACGCGGAAACTGCAGTGCAAGGGGTCATTTGAACCCCTCCTTTACACTGATGTCTCATTTTACTACTAAACTACTTCACCAGCACTACTCTGTAGGTTTGAGACTGCAATGGACACTACAGCATAGCCCTGCTCCAAGACATTACTGGTAAAAAAGAGAAGTACTTTTCTTTATCGTAGAATGGCTTGGGTTGGAATAAGCCTTAAGCATCATGTAGTTCCAAGCCCTCTGCCACAGGCAGGGACATCTTCCACTAGACCAGGTTGCTCTAAGACCCATCCAACACACACAGGGAAGGGCACCCAGAACTTCTCTCGGCAACCCATTCCTGAGCATCACCATCCTTAAAGTAAAAAATTTCTTCCTTACATCTGACGTAAACCTCTTCAACTTTAAAGTCATTACCCCTTGTCCTAAAATTCATCATTTCTTGTTTAGTTGCACTATCCCTACCTACTACCTTAACTGAAACCTCCAATTTATTGTATCACTTCAATTAGCATGATGAAATTTGGGTTGAAAGTGCTAAGAATTGAGGCACTAACAGGAAGACAATCTTAAAGGATGCCACTAATGTAGTGTCACTTTCCTTATCTCTTGCAGTATGATTAAACCAAAAGAGTTACTGTTGGAGTCCTGTTATTACAACATGGTGATTAGGGTTGTACTTCCACAGTCTGCATCATCTGGACTTGTCCTTATGCTCCAGGGCACCACACTCTCACTTCTGCCAATACCCATTTCTCGGGCCAGTAAATTGCATGTGCAGGATCACCTAGACTCAAATTAGTTTCCTGAAGTCCCTTCCAGGGTTCACTGCTATGTCCTCCTGGCTTACTGAATTGACAGTGAAGAACATGCTGTGCTAGCACAAGGGTGACATCCAAATCCTGCTGCATGAGACTGAGTGGCTGACAAGGCCTTCAATTTTACTGCCAAACCCGTTACTGTGGATATCTAGCCTCATTTCTTAGCAGTATAAAAACTATCTGGAGAAGCTGAAAGCACTTCAGTGTCAGGCACTTTGTCAGAAAGTAATAGTGACTTTATAACTAAATACTTGACAGTAGCTGTTTCTCTCCCTTGAAAGGTATTAGCTTCCAACTGTAGAAGCTAACAGTACAGTCCACTGATTCTTCCATACTTAAGAAATCCAAGTAACCTGAAAGCTTCTCTAGTTCAAATGCAAGAGGGGGATAAGAATGGAGAAATGAACACCTGATTCTCAAAGTTTCAGTAGCAATTTCCAAGGATGAATAAAACAAGGACAATTACTTGCTTAAAAAACTAACGCACTTTAGCTCACTTTTATCCAACATGTAACTGAAATTTCATCAAAATTTTCAGAAAGACATGGTAAACAGCTTTTCTTAAAGTTGATTCTAATTTTACTTCCTGTGTTTCTCAGCCACGGAAAAAACTTCAGCTTCATTTTTTAAATTCTGTTCATCTTTTGTTTCCATTTACTGCTTTTAGACCAACAAATACTACAGGAACATGTGTTTTTTGTATTATATTGCTCCTCCTAAGAATGCTCTTAATAAACCTACTTCACACTCCCCCTGAAACCAGCTCAATGTAATTCTTTCCTCAAATAATGTATAAATTGCAAGTTATTGCCCCATTACAGTGTGCCTTTATATGTCAGCATACCCTCCTATCCAAAAAAAGTTTGTATTGATGTTATCAAGAACACATGGGTTAAAACTCTTAACTCGGGCTTCTTTTTTTGTGCTTTATTAGAGCTGAAGAATAGAATTGTATCTGTTTTAAATGACATCATTCTGTGGTCCACAAATGCACTCCCAAACAAGTCATCAGAAAGCCTGTATGGTGCATTTGGGTTAATTTGGGATTATTTTTGCTGATATAACATTTCTGTCGTCCTCTTGTTAGAAACAAAAACACAGGATGTTTCTGGATCTGAATTCCCAAAAATGTTCCTTGATCTTACGCATGCAACCACCTGCTCCCATCTTAACTCTTCCGCCATTCCTAGCACCAAACATGTGAGTAGTCAGGAGTACGGATTACTCTCACATTTCCCCAGGAAACATACACTTGGGGGTAAAAAGATTAGGAAGAAGGAACTGCGTGTGGCCGATGAAGGAGAAGTGTTCACAGACAGGCTGGAGCATTATACTCACCCTGGGGGACGAATGGCTGGGCAGTTCCTGTCTTGGAGAAGATACCTACCTTACGTGTCTGTAGGTGGTGAAGATGCTTGAGGCAAGAAAGCGCCTGGGGCAGTCAGTGCCCCTCTGTGGGATGCCCGCTCCTGCCTCTTGCTTAGTGTGAGGGATACTTACCCATCAGGGATAGTATTCTTCTTTACCATGCTGAAAGCAGGAGCAGGCAGAGCAGGAGGCAGCGGTGAAAGTGGGCACTGCAGCAAAGGAGAGAGAACCGCGCGGTTAACACGGTGCTAATCTCTTTCTCCATCACTGGGCCTTTGCACAGGGCTGAGTCTCAAATAAAATACACCAAGCGGCCAGCTGGGGCCTGAAGCCGTCCTGAACAGGTTGTGCACCTTGCAAGCTAGCCTATTCCTCCACTGCTACAGCGTAACAAGAGGGAAAGACAACTCACCTCTCCTCTCCAGGTGATCACAAGAGAGGAGAGGCAGCAGGTTTCTCTCTAACTCTGGCAGCAGCGCTGCAGGCACGAAGATCTTCCTGGCAGTCCCTTCTGTTCCACTCCTGCGGCTCGCAGCCGTCTATTCCGCCCTTGCGCTCCCAGTTACAACCCGTCTCAAGGAGAAGAACCTCCAGGCAGCTGCAAGAGGCGAGGCCGGCACCTCAGCAATGGAAGGACCACCACCTGCTCCCCCCTAACCTAGACGGATCCGATCCCGCTGGGCGCCGGGCGCCCGGCGCCCGCCGACCTCGGAGAGGCCCGGGCGAGGGGAGCGGCCCCCATGCCCCCGCTCCACGGATGCCGCTGATGAGGCTGCCCCTCACAGCCGCACGTCCCCGGGGAAGCACCGGCTGCGGGGCCGGCCCACGGCTCGACAGCGGCTGAGCTCGGGGTAGCGACAAACAGAGACCGGGGCGCGGGGAGGTCGCGGCCTGGCTGCCGGGGGCGGGCAGGCGGCTGTCGAGGGAGGCGGGCGGGCTGTGAGGGGAAGGGCGCGGGCCGCAGACGGTGACAGGGAAGAGCCCGTGCGGCGGCGGGGCGGGGCGGGGAGGAGCGGGGCTGCGGGCGGCCCGTACCCGGACAGGATTTCCCTGGCGGAGGAAGGAAAGGCTCGCGCGACACAGAACCTTCCCGAAAGAGCCGCGATTACGCCTGCGCGGCGGCGGCGGCGATCGCAGGCGGGGCGGGGAGCGAGG
>WBMY01003958.1:18404-42493 GCA_013397315.1 Donacobius atricapilla | reverse complement strand
GTAGTCAGGGATGTGCAAGTGATGTAGATTTAAAACCTATTTAAAAATAATCTCTCTTGCTTGAGCCAATTTATTTTTGTTTTAAAAGTTCTTGAAATTTATTATTGGTTGCACACTGTTCTGAGTCGATATCGGTGGCAGCCAGGATGGTTGTCGGTACTAGAAGCACATTCTGAAAAGTTAAACCGTGATTTACAGTGAAACAGCTGTTGTAATGTTGGTTATCATAATTTGCTTGTTAATATGTTTTTATTTCTACTTGATATGGTATCAACATGATTCATGGAGCAAGTACATTAAATATTCTAAGCATACATTTCTTTTATTATGTTTTTCTTTGCTCTGTGGTATCTTTTTTCCTCAAAGACTTCCTGCAGTCTCATCCTTCAGTAAGTGGTTTGGGGCAGCACTTTTGAGGTGCCTCATATATGGAACTTAAAAATCCCCTTTCCATATACTGCTTGTGATGCATTCCATATTGGATGAGTCCTCTTGGTGCTCAGAACAAACTGATAGATTGTACCTCTCCATTTTTGCGTATTTCTTTTAGTAGTATTTCACTTGTTTTTGTTTACTGCATAATTACTAAACACCAGCACTTGTATTTTTAATTGAATCCTTCATTGAAGTTCATTTTAATCTGAGTCTTTGGGATGTTAGTAGAAATTGAAAAGGACAAAAGACAATGTTTTGTTAATAACAGTGCTGGTGTAGATCAGTTATAGCTCTTGGTTTTGAATGTGTGGGCTTGCATTACCATAGCTGAGAGGAGAGTCGTTTTTGAAAAGGGAAAACTTGCATCAAGTGATTTGGCTTGGACTTCTTACAAACAAATATTTGTGCATTTTTAAGGGATGCTTGTAGGCGATTTGATTATATTGATAGATTGAAGGAGGATGAAGTAATCACAGCTGAGCCATGCTATAAACCAATGATCTTGGAAAGGTGACCTTGACTTTTAGAAAAAAAAGTTAAAACTGCCCTCTGAACAACATCTGCGTTCCCTGTTCAGCAGTACAGTGAGACACTACCCAATATTTCTGATCCAGTAGGTGTTAAATATAGGTTTGAATGTGGTACGTTCTTTACAGCATTTCACCGAAGCCTTCACTTTGATTTTTGAAAGAACGCAGTAATAGCCAGAAACAAAGTAGATTAAAAGAAAGTCATTCTTTGCATTTCCATTGTGGGAGCGCGAGTCTGGCCTGGGCGCTCCGGGGCGCCGTCCCGCCCGGNACATGGCACAAATGGGGTTCTGCTGCCCCTTATAGCTCCCCGCCTTCAGCCCCACATGGCACAGACAGGGTTCTGCTGCTCCTTAGAGCTCCCCGCATGCAGCCTGTCGTGGCACAGACGCGGGGTCTGCTGCCCTTTAAAGCCTGTGCTCGCCTATGAAAACCTGATAGCAGTTAGCGTGTGGGAAAAAATTATATGGGATTTATGCCCCACTGGAAGCTTGTCCTGATTTGTTTTCCACAGCTTGCTGGAGACACTGAGGATGCTGGTAGGCAACAGGTAGAAAGATTTGTAAATCAGAACCTGCAGGAAGGTAGCACAATAGAAATACTTGTTTACATATTTCCTGCTATTGTGCAGTAAAACTTAACAAGTCTGTTAGGATTGTATTAATTTTATTTTTACATGCTTATATTGAATAGTGCCATTGAACTTGGTGGCATTTCCCATAGTTTAAGGTAGAGGTTTCTGAATTTAGTTTTCTCATTATCTCAGCAGCAGCAGTACTAACTCCAGATGATGTGTGAGGTCTTACTGCTGAGGAGGGATGCTCCCAAACCTCTGTAAATACTTCCACTCCCCTAAATGAGGAACCTGTGCTGCTGTCTCAGCCATCCCCATCACGTCAGCTTCAGTTTTGCCCTACCTGAACAATGTTGGTACAGCACTATGCAGTATACAGACTACCTAATGTCGAAAGAGTACTTAAAGAAAGTATCATTTACTTATTTACTTGTTCTGCAGATGCATTTTATTGTCTTTGTTGGAGATTGAATACTGCCTAGACAGACCTGTAACCTGACCCATTACTTTTTTTTTTTCTCTGCTGTCTACGTTGTTTCGTAAGAAAAATGGCACTGCTGTTAACTGGAAAATCTGGTCTAGCATACATGATGTGCATTTAGAGTGACAGTTCTCCACCTAATAGTACCTAATAGTCTATACTTAATAGTACCACTCTGAATGGAGCATCTGGTAGAACAAGTCTTCCTTAGGACATGTAAGTATTTACTTTACTGAGATCACTAAGGAGACATATATGTACTTAGGTATATTATGAAACATATTATGAGAAGAAGAAAGTGTACAAATGGTTGCTCACTTGTATTGCGTTAGTAGCTGGAGGAAGTTTGTGGAACTTACTAGGACAACCTGATGTCCTGGTCCTGCTGGAGCTGCCTGTGACCCCATTTAAGTTTCTGTAAATGTATATTCACAAACAACCTCTCACAATCCCCCTGCTCTTGGAGCAAGTGCAGGATGACACTGCCTGCTACAGCAACTGCGATTTTTTTCCCCAGATCAGGTTAGGCACATCTACCTGCCAGGTAACCTACCTGAAAGCTGGGACCAGTACTAAATTCAGTCTTCTGCAATTTCCCATAGACTTTCTTTCCCTCTGCGCAGACATTTTTCATTCATCCTGTGGTGATTTGTTTCCGTTTCCTGACTAAATCTCTTCCTCTCATTTCTTCTCCAGCTCCTGTGGATTGTAAATCACATGGCAGAACACAAATAAACTGGAAATGCTACAAGTATTTTATAAAAATATTTTTAAATCATAAGCATGTCTTCAGCACATCAATATCTTCCTTAGTTAGTTTTTAAAGTGCTATTTGATGAATATCAGATATGCATCAGATATTTAGCATTTGGGTACCAAATTGATCTTAATCCTAAAATACAGTTATCTAATTTACTCACACTGTGAATATCTCTGCTTTGCAGGGTCCTGATGTAATATGGTTCAGAGAAAATACTATTGCTTGTAGGAAGGTTGACATCAACCCTCAAGAATTGAAAACAGATTGTATCAATGACTGAATGACATGACAAAATATGATTAGTTCAGCTGATATAAATCTTACTATAAAAATCAATTAAATTACAAACCTAGTTGATAAATTTAATTAAATATCTTTTAAGACAACTAATGTGTTAGTATCACATAATAGTTCAGGAAGAATTATCATGTAGAATATCAGTAATCGTGCATTAAATGTACGAAAATTTGGATAAAAATTTTTGGATTAAAAACCCCTTAATATAACTGTCACCGGATGAACAAATTGTTATCACACAGAAAAGCACTTTTTGTGAAATCAGTACTAAGTCTGAATCACAGATTCATAGAGTCATAGAATAGTTTGGATTTGAAGGGACCTTCCAAAGCCCCTGCCATGGACAGGGACAGCTTCCACTAGGTCAGGTTACTCAGAGCCCCATCCAACCTGGCCTTGAACACTTCCAGGGGCAGGGAATCCACAGCTCATTATTTTTGATAGTCTGAAATTTGAGTGTTTTTCTTCCCACTTATCTGAAAATGATCTAAAATACTTGCTGAGAAAAATCTGCTGCTGGATGGAAGCACTCATACATAACAGTGCAGATCTCTTCATGACTTAGTTATGAAAATTTGCATTTGTAGCCATTAAAAAGTCATTGCTACTTAAAAAATGGGGGTATGTCTACAAAATACAACTGTTGTTCATAGTAATTTTGAAAAGAATTTAGATGTCAAATGACTAATGTCTGAATAAAAGTGGCTACTACTTTTATAGGTACATCTTTCTGCTCATTTGTACTGAAATGGCTGAGTGGCATTTCATTAACTGCGGGAGTGTTACTGGGACAGCCACAGGGAAGGTTGTGAGGTGCTCAGGCAGTTTTAAAATTACACCAGTCAAGGTGGGCCAGTTTACATTTTTTTTACAGTTTGTAAAATGATTTGAAGTAGAAGTAGCATGCTTTGTACTAAAAGTGCCCAAGTCCCTGGCTGTACCCTTTCTGTAGTAAGTTCCGTTACAGCTACAGTAAGTGACAGCTCAAAAAAAACCAAAACCACAACAAAACAGATGAAGTCTGGGCTGGGTTCTGTACACCATGTCCTTATCCTGAAAGGAGACACCAAGAAATATGATATTTCCTCATAAAAAAGAGTCCTCTTTGAACTCTGATCTGACAGGCTGTCAAGATTGACCTCTAACTGTTTTGTCAAGTATTTGTTTGTGAAGCAGGTTTTCTGAAGGTTTTAGAGAATTTGTTTTTTCTCCTCCATTAACTCTAAATTCAAGAAAGCATCCTCCTTCAGGGAAATACAAGCTCATCATCAATTCAGATGTTAAAATGCAGGTGAGTTGCTATGGCTGTGAGGTAGCAAAGTGTACATTTTGTTTGAAAGCCACACAGTTTCTGTGGTCCATTAAAATCAAGGTGGAAGTTCCACTTTATTTGGAGGGGCAGAGAGGGTGACTTTTCAAATATATTAAATACATATATATATATATCCACACACAATACTATTGAATGGCTTTTTCTATTCTGTCAGCAAATTTTGATTTCGATGTACCTTTCTTTCTAGACAAAAAGGAACTACATGCTTTGATGTCAGGCAAACTCATGCATGCTTTATCATGGGCACCTGATGAAGGAAATGTTTTCCTGTAGCACCTGTTTCACAGCTGATAAATTCTGCTTGATGCAGGTGGTAATGAATTGTATATTTTAAAGTTTTATCAGCATTCTCATCTGTTAGAATTTCATGTTCAGATCTGTGGGAACTGTTTGTAAGTTGGTTTAGAGTTTCTTAGTGCTTTCCAGTTGATTTTTTAAAATAGCTATGATGTTTAACCAAATAACCTGATTAATCTGTCAGAATTTGAAATGTGTTGTAAAAATTGCCTACATTCTAAGAAATTCCTGTTGCAATAAGCATTTGTTCATTTAGACGTTCTGCAATTAATGCTAGATGCTTTTATTTTAATGGGCCAAGAAATACCAATGCAGAAATAGCTACTAGAATTTCATGGCTCAGCCACAGATAAACTTATCAAATGGTCTAAAGCAGTTGAATTTGATCCCAAATATCCTAAATATGAAGGTATTCATATATGATGGAATTGATTATGGTAATGTGTAGCAGATTTTGATAGTCCATCTTTACATGTTTTTTTAGAAGAAAATATGTGTTGCCCCTCTTGTATTAGGAGACAGGTTAATTGCAGATACTCTTAATATTTTTCATGCATGTTCTTTGGCGTCAAGATTACAAATAACAGCGACTGAGTTAAGGCTCATTATGCTTTTAAAAAGTTTAATAGTTAAAGCAAAGCATGGGAACAAACTGAAGTAGTTATCACAGTTATTTAAAACCCCAGAGCAGAACTGTTGCCTAAGATTAGGTCTGGTACCAGAATAGCCAAGTGGAGGAAGCCGTATCTTCTGCTGCAGTTGCATAGAGGTCACTTCTGTGCCTGGGATAAAGGTCCTGTCCTCTCCAGGACACGTCCTCTGAACACTCCGTAGCACTGGGATGTTCTGAACACAGTGGGTTTATTGCATGAGCTCAGATTAACCCTGGAAAGCTCAGGCTGCAGTTCTGATGTGTGAGGGCTGTGCTGGATTTATGAGTGTCCTGTGCAGCTCACCTGCTTGTGCTCCATGTGTCTGATGCATCTTGGGACTAACGGGTAATTATCAGTAATATCTGATAAACCAGTGAAAAGAGAAAAAACAAATGAAATTGTTTTGTAAGAAACATCTTTAATTTGCAATACTACTTCTTAGGAAAGGGCACTTTAAAAATTTTTGTAATGCCGAAAAATATTTGTGTACAATTTAAAGTACTCAAAAACAAACAAAAAAATCCCCAAAAAAGTTCTTAAAAACATTTTTCTACTTTTCAAAAATTCACTTCAGTGAAAAAAGTATGAATTTGTTTACAACTAAAAGACATTGCAATTAGACCTGATAAATAATTTTGGCTCAGATAGGCCATGTACTAGCACATGCTCATGCTACTGGTACTAGTCAGAAAGATAGATCAGAAGTCTGGAAGAAGTTTGTGTAAAGTTTGTAAAGGTTAATTAAGGAAAAAATTATTTTGAAATTGAGGCAATTTGTAAAACCCTCCAGCCTTGCCCTTACATTCTTTCACAGTATGCAGGATCCAGGGAACAAACCATTCCAAAATACTTTTGAACAGCTGCAAGAAGAATTTAACTTTGTCACTGAAGAAGATATTAAAAAGTGTAAATGCTTCCAGCTGTTGCAGTAGTAAAACTTCTGTTTATAGGGAGATACAACATACAGTATTTCAGGAATTTGGTGTTTCAGTCTTTGTTTTAAACTTATATTTGATAAGTTGTGTTACATTCAATCTCTGACTTTTTTATATTTTCTGAATCTGTCTTTCCTGTTCTTTTATATGTTTATGTAGCAGATAATTTTGTTCATAATCAGTGTAAATGGCAAGTTAGATCTATCTATGCTTTCAACACATTTGGATTAACTGTAATTAGAAGCATATTAGATATATTAATTAACAGTACAAGTTATGTGATAAAAATCCAATAAGAATTTTATTATAGCTTGAAAAATTTTACTTATAGGTATTAGATACATATCTAGATGCTATGTCCTTTGAAGAAAATTAACAATTTTTCTCTCAACTTAAATTTTTGCAAAGTGAAGCTCTGGGTAAAAACTTCAAAATGTATTTAAAAACCAACATTTTGATTAGATAGTGCATCCAGGACACTGATTTTTGTAGACTGCAATATTTCACATTCTTGATCGATTGTATATTCTGTGAAACTTTGTGAACCCTCACACTGAGCTGCCACAATTTATCATGAGATGGAGTTCTGAGGCAGAGCAAGAGTCAACAAAGGTAGTGGCACTACAGCAGAGTGGACATTATTCCTTTTAAATGTTTCTGGTTTGGGATAAATTCTGGGTTCTGTAGAGTGTGAACTCTTCAGCTACATTTAGAAATTTCCAAAGGAGCCTGGCATCCTGTGAAATACTTTCGCTGTTGAAATTCTGGAAATTTATTTTTCAAAAAGCTGACTGGTATGAACTAGTGTCTTTTCCTTCATTAAAATGTCTTATAGCTCCTCTTTCAGTTAGTTGTTTCAAAAATTGGATATCATGAGGAAATATCTATCACACCCTTAGAAGAGTTGTCCTAATACTTAGATATCACAATGCTTTACTTCTCTCATGTACTTCCAGTTTAAATTTATCAAGAGTAAACTTCCTGGACTCTTTTGTGGTGCGCCCATATCTGCTAGTTCAGGATCCCCTACTAGATATGTTCTTCTTGTGCAGGGGCTGATAGGCTGATGGTATTTAGGGAGTTGAATTGACTTTCTTCACTCTGTCTCTAGAATGCAAGTTTTCTTGTAAATGGTTCTTGCGACTCTTTCTGAAGCTTTCCCATTCATTGAACTAATAAATTAGGGAATTTTTTTTTGGCAATAAATATTTTCATAGTGCTCTGTCTTTATGGCAAGATGAGCTATGAAATTAATGGGTTTTAAACTCTCTCATGCAAAGGATGGGTATATTCTGGGAGTTACTAGTTATTGAGGTCCATTTTAATGGAAATTTTTTATAGTTTCCTGCCAATGTTTATGCTTTTCTTGATAGTTGCAGATGAAGCCAGAAAAAATGGTGTGGGTTTCCAAGTCATACGGAGAACATAAATGGAAATAAAAACTGTGATAGTTGATATACACAACTGACAGATGGACTCAGAGTTTGAGGTACCTACTTTTTAATTCTCAAATTGTTTGTAGCGTGGTGACCCTGAAAAATACCCCTTCCTGACTAATTATGCAGTTGTTATCTTTATAGATACTATAAAATGATTTATACCTTTCTTGTAAATACATGTGTCCACAGGAGTGCTGCCCTGTCAGAGGCAGCCGTGCACAGGGCTATTCATCACATGCTTATTTGAAGAGGTGTAGATTAAAAGTTCTAGTAATTCCAAAGAAATTTTTAATTGCATGAGCAGATGTCAGAAGCAGCTGAGTCACCTATTCATCTATAGAATATCTTAAGAGTAAACTGCCAGGTAAAAAGGCAGCTGGAAGGCATCAGTAGGTGGCAGAAAAACACTAGTATTGTAGCTTTACCCGTGTAACCAGAACCTGACATGTCTGCCTTTATAATAATTTAAGGTTTCCATCTTTCTCTGTGCTGAGCTCCAGATCCTTTTACAAGATTTCTGTTTCTATGTTTTCAGTTATGACAACCTTTTTCTGTAGTGCTGTATTACTGTTCTCCAGATAGTTCAAATCTGTCATCAGAGGGAACTTTCCAGATGCTTTGATGTGCAGAAGCAGACAGCTTCTCTTTTCCATGAGAAGGGAAGTTTGAGGGGTGGTGAAATGAGAAAGTGTTCACAACACTGAGAACCCTTCAACTGATACTGTAGTTGCTCTAGGCTACTGCAATTATAATTTGGAATAGTTATTTTGCTCTTCTGTGGTATTTTTTGCTAGATCAGGTATTTTTTGTATCAGTTTGAAAAGGTGAACTCTGAACTTAAGACTCTTGAGTCTTTGATCTGCACAGCATAATTTTGGATCCAGCAGTGCTTACTTCAAAGTACAAAAATATATGAAAATCATGTCTGACTTCTGTGGGCTTTGGAAATTTTATGACTGCATCAACTCTGTGCTCCATCTTGAGCTAAGGAAACTGGCTAGATCCAAGCTAGCATATGAGGAACCCGTTCTGGTAGCTACACCAGCAGCACTTTTGTTTCTTGTTCAGTCTGCCAACAAATAGTTTTAGCTTTGTGTTCACAGTTATATCAGCTCTGCTTTTGATAGGATGTGTCTACGTTTCACATTGGCCACTCATATTAGAAAGAACTGGCTTGGATCAGTTAACATTCTGTTCTCAGCTCCTCTGCAGCAATTGAAAGTAATGCAAAATTCAATATAAAATATTTCTGTGGTATTTGCCAAACTCCGTAGGAGCTTCTGTTGTTGTAAAAGTCAGGTGATAAAGCTTTCTATTCTACTTCTCTGACACTAGAAGAGGGTTGGTTTCCCAAGATAATTGGTCACAGGACATGTCCTTCTGGGAAAAGTCCGCTACTGTTCTTCTTTTCAAGTGCTGGTGTCATTTACAGAATTTAGCAAGTAGAATCCTTTGAGGAATATATCAATAATTAAAATTTCCTTTTATTTCAAATGATATACTATGAATCAAATCGATTTAATATCTTAAACTCCTACAGTGTCCAATAGTACATATTCTAACAACAGCTCCAAGTGGGTATTAATGTTTGTGAGAACTCTTGGTGTCTCTGTATGTCTTGGAGCTGATATGAAGACAGATCCCCACTTTTGTAGCATGATTCCAAAGAAGGCTTTTCCCAAGACTGTTTTTAGGAAGCACTTCTTTGTCCGATTTGTGACTGCAGTGAAAGGTTGCTGGCATGTTTCCCTCATGCTGAGGAGAGCATGGAGGCCTCAATGGGGAACTGAAATGAAATTTGTCTGAGCAGCACAAAGAATTCCAAGAAGAATAGAAAGTTCAGTCAGAATATTTGGATTCTATTCTATTCAAGCTCCAGACTGTGTTCAGCCATAGCTGATGACTATCTTGAGCATATACACAGTAGGAAGTTTGGAAGAAAAAAATTCAGTTAAGGGGTATTTAGAATATGGATGTTTGCAATGAAATGTTTAATAGGCTCTTTTGGAGTCTTTTTATTGAAATAATTTTAAAATAACTTTTAACTTTTTCAATTTGAATAGGGCCATGGAAAGTGAATTGCAGAATACTAGATGTTTTAACATGATAGAATAGAACCATAGAATCATGTAGGTTGGTAAAGACTGCCAAGTCCACTTAATTTTACAAGTTCCTTGATTGTAAATGTTTAAGTGCATTATTCCAAGATTTCTATTCTACTTCTCTGACACTAGAAGAGGGTTGGTTTCCCAAGATAATTGGTCACAGGACATGTCCTTCTGGGAAAAGTCCGCTACTGTTCTTCTTTTCAAGTGCTGGTGTCATTTACAGAATTTAGCAAGTAGAATCCTTTGAGGAATATATCAATAATTAAAATTTCCTTTTATTTCAAATGATATACTATGAATCAAATCGATTTAATATCTTAAACACCATCTCTTACACTGTATTAAAATGATTTCATGTAGTACAGACCAATGAGCAAAAATACATTAATTGTAGTGGATTTCATGTGACTATACCACAAGTTTTACTTGGATACACCTTGAATGAGACATTTATTTTCTAATGCCTTGGAGCACGTATTATTTACCTACATAATTTTCCTCTGTAGTCAGGCTTTGAAGTTACAAATCAAAGTAATTTGTCTGTTCTAGTTTATAGGATACTAAAAGAAATAGTTATTCAAAGAGCATGTATTTCTAAAAGAAATGTAAAGCAGTTTCCAAATAGAATACATAATAACTTGTGGCTTAACAATGGAGGAAAAAGAGTTTTAGTAATGTATTAAAAGAACTGTATTAGAACTGCTGAATGTGCCACAAGAGCTACTGAATATTGGTCCCAACTTAAATAAGTTATTTTAGCATCCAGTAAAAAGAGCTGAATTTGTGAATTTCACGGATTCACCAAACATTCTGAGTTGGAAGGGACCCACAAGGATCATCATGTCCCACTCTTTGACTGACAATTTAATACTGTAATTGACAACTTGCTAGTAGTGGCTATGGAAGCTGAACCAGTAAAATGTAATTTTTATCATAATTCCTGAAGATGTTTTTAAATGTGTGTTTTGAATGTATGCTTTTGGGAATGTCTGTTTTAGAAGTAAGTCTTTAATTCAATAAATGTTTGCACAACTTCTGTGCCTAGAAAAGCATACTGCATGTGCAGTGCTCAGCAGAACTGAATATACACCTCTATTATACCACAAAATTGTATTGAAAAGTAACTGTATCAAGTCTAGGAAAGTCCTCTGCTTTCTGCATTTAATCAGATTCACTGAGTGGGAGGTGCAAAAAATCCCATCATAGACCCTACTGACTAATTTCCATTAAGAGATATTTCTTCCTTACCTCCATTAGTATTTGGCTTAAATCCTGAATGATTTCATTAGCTATGTAAGGGCTTAATCTCTTGAAAATCCTGCTAAGCTCTTGCCCTCATAGAAAGCTGTGATAATTTGTTCTAGATAATTTTGATTTAAATATATAGCCTTTCAGTTGTACTTAATGTTCCTTGCCTATTTTTTTTTTTTTAATAATGGCGAGATGAATAAGAACACCATTTTTTTCTTTATATCATTATTTTGCATCCTTCTGCTGTTTGGTCCTAGAATTTTCTTTTAAACAATACCCTTTTTTGAATCTGTCAGTGCAGTCACTGCAATTGTGAGGTAAAATGAAATACTTATGGAAGTTGATGTCTTTAATCCTGTTTTTTTTCAACTTACAGTAGTATTTGAGACAGCTGTGATTTTTGCTGTAATTATTCTTTTGACATATGAAAGACTTAGATTTTTTTCTAAGTTGTCCTGCACCTTTTTTTCCAAAGGAAAGAGAACAACTTGCAAAAAGTACTGCTTTAAATCTGTTTTATATAACTGTAAGTATGTAAGGAAGATAAATAGCATTTTTACTTTCTTTTCTAATGGAAGCACACATAATTTCTGTTATCCATTTTGTGTTGATATAGGAGGGGAAATGGCATTTGTACTAACTCTAGAAAACTCTTTTGGAATCTCTTGATGGGACTGTATTGCAAGGGGATATGTTAGAAACAGTTTGATACTGTTTTATTCTCTCCAGAATACTGACTGCTTTGAGAATGGGGAGAATTTAAGAATGTGGAGATAGCATGGTTTCCTGTTAAAAAAACCTCAAGGCATGTACTCACATCAAGTATAAACAGGAATATATAAACAGGGATGGCTTATGAAAACAAATAAAACAGGCAGTTTTTTTCCAAGAGAAAGTGGCAGTGGATGTTCTTCCAAGCTAGTTTTAGTCAATGTTTGTAACTTGTTCTCACAGTCTGGTTGATCAAGGAAGTGAAAAATTTCTTGATGGTCTCTTGCAGGTGTAGTGCTGCATGCTCACTACCTTTTTAGCGAACTAGTTCTCTCAAGTCTAAGGACACTTTACAAGAAATTCCCAAGAGATACTTACAACCACCTCTGTGTTGTGGGAGGATCCCTTTAGAGCACACAACCCAAACCCAGCTATAGAAGCCTAAAGGGGTCTTTTCTGCTAGTTAGAGAACCTGTTTCCCAGTAGGGCCTTTTCCAATTTTCACATTTGTCATGCAGCAGTCTTTTGGATGCCTGGCCACACACCCACTCCTTCATCTGTCAGTGCAGACAGTCTTCAAGGTATTCATAATCTCGGCTAAAAGGGAATGGAATATCCAAGTCCTTGGAGATTGTCCTTATTGCACCATGGCAAAGGTAAGATACGAGCACCAAGATGGGATGCAAGGTCAGAAGCATGGAACTGCTCTCCAAAATACAGATACTTTCCCTGGAAACTCAGGCTCTCTGGTTTTTCTGAAGATTTTCTCCACCTCTGGAGATCTGCAGTGGTGCTGTCTGGAGTGTCATCCATCCTCCTGCAAAATCTGTCCATCCAAGCATACAGCAGCACTTAGCAAAGCCTTGCTGCTATTAATGTTCTTAAACAAAATTAAATAGAGAACTCTTCTTTAAGTAACATAGTTGATAGTTGTTGGAGAGGGTAAAGCAGAACACCATTTGGCACAATCTTTCATGACCTGTTAACAACAGGCACATTGACAATCTGTCCTTCTCTTCTGCATGGAGTCTCATTAATAAACCTGTAGGTCCAACTGAAGGGAGGGCAAATGTTAAAGTACCCAATCTGGTGAGCTTGAGTATCAAAAAGTCCATATTGTAACTGTGGATACAATAATTTTCAACTACTTCTATTCAATTTTATGTTTTAATTTTCTAAGTTTCTAAGCAATGCTTTACATATATTCTTTGTTTCCTTAAATATAATAAAGGTACCTAGATACCTGAAGGTGCATAGAAAAAGGTGTTCATGGAGAAAATAATTATTCAGTTACATATTGTTTGGTTTGGGTTTTTTTTTTTCCAATGTTCAGTAGCAAATGTTTTCTTTTGTCAGAATGCATACCTTGTTTATTGAAGTTATAGAAATTTCTTACATTAGATTTAACACCAGGAAAGAGCAAACGGTCTAATGCAAGCTTCACAATTGTACACAATTTGCCTTAACTTCTAAAATATCACTGAGATGGAGACTAAAAATAACAGTGTATTTTGTTATTGCTGCTTTACTTGTTGTTTTGAAAAATTGCTGTTGACAACCTTTTAATACAGGACAACCAACTGGGCATTTGCATTAACTCAGATAAGGCCTTATCTACTCACAAGACTTTTGTTCCTGTGAACATTCAGAATGTGGAGTTAATAAATTATTAAAGCAAGAAGCTACATTGCTTTCTGACTCATATATATTTTTAACCATAGTATTACAGTTGCAAGAAGTTTTTATTTCTGGTGATGTGTCAGACACTAAAATGTTGACTTTAAAATTTGTATCTTAAGCTAAATTTGCAATGCTGGAAGATCATAAATATCCTCACATTTGAAGTAAATAATGAACCTGGGTCATGGGAACAGAGATAAGGCTTTTCTTGTTACATACAAACAAAAATAGCTTCAGACTTGCAATTTCAGATCTGAAGCAGAGACTTCTACTGAAGTGTTGAAAAGTATTTGGCAGTCCTTGTAGTTGTTAGGAGACTCATAAATGTCATGGGTAGTTCCTATTTTGTAATTACAGTGAAAAAAAAAACCAACTCAAGATTTCAAGGGCACAGTCTAGACAGACTTGACTTTTGCTGCCTTAAGAGTAAAGACAAACCTTTCCAGATCAAAGTATTGCTGTAATATGCATTCTATCATTCTATTAGACCCTTGTTCCTTACAGGGGTGGAGTACAGCTTGCTCTCCCCTTTGGCCCTAGATCCTCCAGAAAGGTTTTCACTGTCAGTGGTTTATTCCTAAGTGGATGGGTGAAAGCTGAGGCCTCCTAATTTCATTTTCTAACTTCAGACAAATTAAATTTTAAGCAAGCTTATTAATTTTTTGTGACTCAGTCCATAATCACAGCCTTGCTACAAATAGGAAATGTGCATAGTGTTAGGAATGAATAGAACTTCTATTAAGCAGCAGTTATCAGAAATTCAAAACAATCAAAATTATTTGTGCTAGGATGCATTATGTGATTCTATACTGCCTGCAGCATGACGGAGCCTTCACAGCTATTGTAACACAAGTGCTTGTAGCTCTTGACAAGAGGCTATTCCCACATCTCCTAAATGATTTCTAGCATTAGAAATCTGAGATTGCCAGTATTAATGGTTGCTTTTTTGTGTGAGAACAAAATGAATTCACCCGCTGGCTCTTGAACTACTCAAGTTCTTTTGTTCTTTATTTCTTCTTTACAGCTGTGTACTAGACTCATTGTTGAAGTGTACAATATTTAGCATATGCTGTGGCTGCAATTAGTTTTAAAGCCCCTTCTTGCATGATTTCCTTCCTATTTTTTTTTTCAATTGTGAAGTCTGAGTGTTCCTGAAGCTTATGATAATGTCACAGAAAACAAGGGGGGAGGGAAAGAAGTCCTTACAGCTTCAGCCCGTACACAGGGCAAGACAGTTTACATATTTTAATAAAACACAATACAAAGCATAATACACACTGGAGCCTTCTTACTCAAAACTAGTTTTATTTTAAAAAATAAGTTGAATGCATAGCACTCACAAAGATTCCATTGTTTTGGACATTTTGCATTTAGAAGCACCATTCTTATTTATGCCATAAAAAACACTTTTTGGTTCTAATAGTAAGAACAGTGTATTTTTAACGTACACTGATAAAGCCCTTTTAAATATTATAGACTGAAATTGTTCAGTGTACATTTTCTCTGTAGTCATGATGCAGCTGTAGTGTCAGAAAAAAACTCAGACTAAGTAATAAATTAAAAACAAACAGCATGTAGTGGATCTTTTTACAACTGACCTAATGTCTTAAAATAGTCAAATAAAAAATACGCTATTAAATGTAAATCCGTGGTATTAACTAACTGAATATGCCCCCCACCCATTATAATTCCAGTGTTAAGTATTAGTTAAATTTTTATATATCAAATGCCTATGGGATAAATTTACTAATACCCCCAAAAAGAAGAGCCTATACTGCTGTGTCACAAAAAAAAAAAGATGACAAGTTAGCTGATTTAAAGATTTTACAGAAAAAAATTGCTACAGGCATCTGCTGTTATTTCAAGTCATGGTCTATTACAAGACTGTACATTCATAGCATCAGAGGTAGTTAGAGCACCGAGGACTTGGATACAGCATTGCAACAAAACAAAACCAGCAGAAAGAAGTCCATTTCCCTCTAAAATGAGTAACAGTGCTGAATAAAAAGCATGGCATCTTATGAGGTGGAAAGTTGCTACTTAACACTACTCTCAGACATGGGGAAATAGTTCATTGAGATGAAGAGAGGAGAGGAAAAATAAATGAAACCAACTTGCATTTTAATCAGGAATTGACCACACTATGCCTATTTCAAAGTTGACTCTCTAAGAAAAGGGAGAGGGTCATCTTTTCCATTCACCCTCCTATTCTTCTTGACTTGAACATCTATGCTACAAAAGCCCACAACAAAAATTGGATTTAAAAGACAAAACAAGAGAAACAGGATTTCTCCTCAACAATAAATACATTTTTGTAGCATGTTCTAATTTAGCCCCAGAAAGAATGAACACAGCTGTCCTCCCTCCATTCTGAACATTATGGTGATAGAGCTTTCATTTTCATATTGATAATGTAATTTAATTGCCCCTACTTTCAAAACAGTTTCTGTAAGATCCACAATAATTCAGTGTCATTTGATGGTACACGATTTTAGGTGCTGCCACCAAGACTGGGGAGAAGCTGGTAAAAGAACAAATGAAATGACCAAAAAAAGCCTTAAGCACATATACTATAAAGGTATTTTAAAGTAGTAAGAATCCTGTCATTCATACCACTTCCTCCCATGTTCTACCACAGGAGAAAGTCTGATATCTTCTTGTATTTAAAAAACAAAACCCCCCAAAAATCCCCCAACAAACACACAAAGGACCCCCAAAACCATCTCCATTAATATCTCTACCATAATTTTCATCCAAGAGGTGGATGATGAAGCTTTCTACCCTCAGACTATCCACTCCACAGGAGATAGTGTAATTCCATAAAGTTATATAATTAGCACCTTACTTGTGATGAAGCAGTTCACTCTGCAAAATATTTTTGATCCACCCACTTGGAAGAGCAAATCTCTGTATCTTCTTCTGGAACTCCCAAATAGTAGAAGAAAAAGTTGCCCCTTTATTACCTGAGAATTTCCCTCCACTATGAACCTTGACAGAACTGGATTTCTGTCAGCATTTAACTGCTTCTCTAGGGATGATACTGTCAGTACAACTGGAGGATGCTTTCTGTTGGTTGATTATATTCATGTGTTTGTGTGTGTTACACAGAAGAATCACAGCCACTATAGTAGTTTTGGTATAGTACAAGTTCAGTTGAAACTCTCTTTCCTTCAGTTATCATACTACTGGGTAGTAGTTCACATCTACATTCTGTAAACACTAACATATCCCTTTAGTATTCTGCATAGGTGCTCTGAAGAAAAAACACTCCACTTGCTACAGTCTCTTCCCTCTCTGCCTTCCTTCCCCAAGTTATACCCAATTAGTCTACAAACCAGCAGCACAGAGTAATGAAGAGAAAAATCCCTGAGTTAGTATGAAAGAGTTACTTTAAACACAAAAAAGATAGGGAGGATAAAAGAGGCAAAAACATGTTGTCTGTCCTGTAAGGTACAAAACTTAAAAAACAAGCCAAAATGCCAGTTAATTCATGTGCGTTAGCCTAAAGGAAATAACCAACACAAGTGGTGAAAAAGGGGCAAGAATATGGAGTTAGCCACATGAGATTTGTTTCTTCCTGTGATCTCCATGGACCTGTAGAAGTCTGGTATTCAGTGGATTCTTACGTTTCAGGAAGCATAAAGTAAGTGTTAATACTGTACGGTGGGATGACATAAATGTCTTCAAAATAATACTGCATATCTCCTTCATTAAAAGATAAGTCTGTAGTTAGTCCACAGCTGATTTTCTTTTGAGTAGTATTTCACAGACACACATTAGAAACAGAATATTCTGAATGTCAGAGTAAGAACGTATTATCCCCAAGCATACAGATTCTTTTGCAGAGGATGGTCTGTGTGCTAACTTTGAGTAGGCTGTTATTTGAGCTGTGGTACCAGTTGCCAATCCAGTTGCTTTTTTTTCTGGGAAGACACCTTTTTTATTCAATTTTTCGCCCTCAAACTTTTTTGAGGTTTAACAAAAAAAATGAAACAATTTTCTACACAATCCTCCACTGCCAACAAACAAGCACAAAACTCTTTTTGTACTTATCACCTCTCAAAGCAGGGAGTAATACAGGAATAGCGTCCATTCACTTGGTACGTCCGGTTGTAGGAGACACTTATGCAGGGCTTCACCTCCAGGGGCACAGCCAGCGACATGGCAGCGCCGGCCTGGACGTGGCCTCGAGCCTGAGCACTGGCGTGTAAGGCAGCAGGGCAAGTCTGGAGCGGGTAAGAGGCTGCGTGAGTGGAGGATAAGATCTGCTGGCAGCTTTGCTGCTGTGATGCTGGGTGGTGGTACTGTAACGAAGCCTGGTGAGCCTGCAGGTACTGCGGGATGTGCTGCTGAGCATTGGCCTGCTGGGCACCTGGAGCTGGGGGCTGAAACACAGCGTGGGGGGAAGACTGTGTCTGCTGTCCTTTCTGCTTGTTTGCTTCCTTCACGTCATTATCGTGCGCACTAAAACAAATCAAAGACAAAATGCATCAAAATAGATATTAATATGATTTAAACTCTTTGGAGTTAACATTTAAGAGCACTCTAAAAAAGGGTGCAAATATCTGACAGCTTCCAAAGCTTTAGAAAAATAGTTTTAGCTATTATTACAATCACCTAGAGTTTCAAAATTTGGTTAGGGTACAGTCTCTCTTTTCAGCATTTTGCTTCATTGTATAGCAATAAAAAACAGATAAAAGCTAAGTACAACACACGTAATAGAGCGGGATCTAGAATTACAGTGCAATAGTTTGCTACTGTACTTCAGCAGCCCAATAAATCGTCAGATTACCAGAACCTGAACTTGCTGCTTCTACCTCATTTAAATTAAACAGAGTGAAAGTTTTCTAAAGACAAGATATCAGAAAGGTTTGCAATAGCTACATTACAGTACTTAAAGATTGTATACATATTAATATTGGATCCTGTCCTGGGAGAGCAAAATTTTTTTTTTTTCTTCCTCTCTCCTTTTTTCTAGCCTATCCAGTACGGCTCACCTGAATTCCCTTTGATTTATAACTGTCTGAAATGTATCTAGACACACTCTCAATTCTATGCTGAGGTTAAGCAAATGCCACCTACACATTTCATTCCTTTTTGATGGTGCTCTCCCTCTGTTCCAGAGCAATACTGAAAACACTTCCGCAACAGCACTTGCATGCTTTAGGTACTACTCCTTTCATTATACAAGAGTGAAGCCAACAGAGGCCATCAAGGGTGATAATGTCACATTTCTAAGGCTGATGTGGTTCTTCCAGATACAGCTGTGCTTCTACTGATCACAACTATATAGACTTGGGTACGAGCAAATTCTGTATAGGGAAAGCAGATTGTGTAACATGCCTTCCCAAGAAGGTTCACTTGGCATTCACTGGCATTTTTATCTCATGTCAGCTGTAATGCAAAAATGGATACAGCAAAAATAGATACAAACTCCTGGTCCTTTCCTCCCGCCAAAGCTGGCCACTCAAAGGTCTGCACGTTTGATCGATCATCTCTTTGGAGCATGCCTTGAACTTACAAGGCATATACAGTCTTCTCTATACAAGCTCCTATGCCTTTGGTACTCTTCACTATCTGCTCTTGGAGCAAACTAGAGAGATTGGGAACAAGCTATTGAAGATGCTCAAAGCATCCCAGATTTTCAGTGGAAATGTAAGGCAGAAGTTTATTTGTTGAAAATCAGGAAAGAGATTAGATCTGGTAAAGATTTCTCTTTTGGAAAGAGCAAAACAGTTATTGCCTAACAATATGTATCTACCAAACTTAGGTGTTTCCTAATACGTAAGTATTTTCAGAACAGAGGAACAGAAATTTGTAAAGAAATGTAATTGCACTGTTGGCAGCAATTAAGCATAACAACAGATGCAGAAATGGGCTTTAAAAAAGCCACTGGTGTTAACTCACATTAGGAGTCGCTCAATACAGGGCACCAGGAAGTCCCAGGAGTAGGCAGTCAGGTGATGCAGTCGCGTGGGCCACGTGGGTGAGAGACGCAAGATAATCCTTGAAGAAGCTACACACGCAGTAGCAACTAAGGAAGGGGCATAATTTAAAAATTCATGATCTAGAAAGAAGGAACGAGAAAAAAATTAATTTAAGTTTGACATTGTCTGTCAAGACAACAAAGAAGTCATTACCTGAAATCTGTAACTCACCTTGCAACGATACTTCCAGAAAGTAATCAGCATATTTTGCCATATATAATTTAGTCTTCTCTAAGCAAACCATTGGCCAGCCATCATGAAGATCAGTCTCATGGACAGCAATAGAAAGATAATAGTCGATGAAATGAGCAGCAGTTGGGAGGCACAAATTCCACTGAAATGTTTCTAGCAACAACAACTCCATATGAAGCAAATTCTGTTTTGTTAGTACCAAATTCATGTTAGTCATACAACCCAAGCTGTTCAACTGTTCAAGTTTGGGAACACTGTCTTCCTTTTCTTCAAATTTACCTTCAGGTGAACAGAAAGAGGAGGGAAAAAAAAGGTTCAGCACAAATGAACTATAAAATGGACCATAGCTAATGTCTTGTTGGTCATATTTCAATTCTACTGTCAAAACAAGCTCGAGACTTTCCTGTAGATGCAAAGCTCAAATGGACTATGTCATTAGAGACAAAAAGGGGCATGTACTAAAATGGGCCAAATTTCAGCAGATAACGTCAAACACTGTGTAGGATGTGCAGTGCCATGTTTCCTGTTGGTTATCCCATGCCAGCACGCAGAAGCCAGCTGCCAAGTGCAGAATATTAGGACATCACGGACACTGCAGATGCAAGTTTTTGTCACCAAATTATTGTATAATGTCTCCTCATCATCAATGAAATACCACTTTGATGTGACTTGGCAAACACACCACAAGAGCATTTGGCTTTAATCATCCTCCCACCCTCGCACACCCTTTCTGCATCTAAAACTCATTAGAGTATAGTTAGAGCTCCAGCCAACCTGGCTGCTTTTAATGCCTGCTATGGTAGGTGCAGTTTTATATTTGAGATCTGGCAAACGAGTGGATTTCAGAACCCCCACTGCCACATACACTCTTGCAACCTTCCTTGGACTTTTAACTTGTCAGGTCTGTATGTTTTTAGCCTAAAGCAACATTGTGTATGTAGAAAACCCATTAATAAGAGAAACAAGTGTCACATTTCTATACAGTTAGCCATATGGTTGTGCTATTTCAATTTCATTGCAAATTCTTTCCATCTTACACTCTCTATTCAGTACTACATGATAGGTCGTAAATGCACATTCTTTGAGTTTTGCAGGACTGAACATACGTGAACATTTAATTTTTTCAGTGGTAGAGGTACTTATATAGGACTTAATCCAATACCAGTGCCAGTCTGTTAGTTTTTGTTTCCCATACTCCAGTAATTACAGAAATAAAAACTTCAGGAGCCACATAATAATTTCTCTTATTACTTACTTAACCTTATCAGATACATCACAGTGTCATAACTTATTACACCACTGATTAAACTGCTTGTTTAAGCCACGCAGGGCAAAAGTTTAAAACAGCATTTTGCTTCTCTATCAACCAACCCATACACTGCTTCTCAGAAGAGCAAGTACTCCAGGCTTTCAGATGTCTACTTGCAGCTTGCCATGAACTATGGCAGAGGTGCATTTAAAACAAACAAACAAAAAAATTCTCTTCAGAACATGAATTTAATTTGAAAATCCGGCATTAGTTCAAAGCCAATCCATTTTTGTAAATGGATTACAGTGGTTTCTGAGGCAACGTTTTCATACTCAGCACGACATCCTTTGCCAAGAGAAGATCACTGACTGGTGGCACCTAGTCAAAGTCTACCCTCAGAATCTGAAACAACCCTTTTCTGGTTTAACTGCTCTGCTGAATAGCTGTATTGGTGGACACAGGTGGACACAGGGAAAGGTGAAAACTGACCAACACCACTGCACTCCAGTTTTGTAGCAAAGAGGGCCTATTCTCATTTTTTGGAGAAAATGAGAATAGATTCAGAGAAACAGATCAGCAGAAACTGAACCAATAGTTAGTTCTGCTGCCAGGACCAGTTTCTCTGAATCTATTGGTCTAAGAACAAGTGCCAGCAGGTTTCCCAGCAAACGGCACCCATATTTTTTCAGGGATATTGAAAAGGGGTTCACAAATGTTGAAAGATGTGTACACACCACAAGAATCTATAAGCAATATAAGCAGCATTGTTTGTAATTAATTCCGTTTTTAGAGTACTGTGTATTCACCAATGTATTTTACCTGTATTACATTTTATATGTGACAATACAGGATTTATGTTAGCTTTAGCTTGCCTAAGTAACTGCCATTTACAAAATCTGGAGTACTCTAGAACTACACAGCCATCAGCAGAACACAGTGCAGCCTACACATTTCTTTTATTTCTTTATCACAGATATGCAAATTTCTCATTTCCAGCACAGAACGTACCTATTTTGAGACATCCCTAGAAAGACAGTCTTTCTATTCCTACAACATAGGTCTTAAAGTTCACATTAGAATAATTTGTTTATAAATATAAGCATTAGTTTTTAATCACAGGGGGTTTTTTCCCACCCTCAATTTCATTAGATGCCAACAGAAATCAAAACAAGTCTAAAGAAATGCTCTACCACTTAGGCCAAACTGATACACACTGCTTGTCGTTTATAACCTCTTTGTTTCCCGCACCTGCCCTATCCCACCAAGAAACACCTTGCATTTGGCAGGAGAATCTATTAGTCTGGTTAAAGTTTGGTGCCACAGACTTACTTGCTAAAAGTAAACAGGACAGAGCAACCACGTGCAGTTGCTGTGTGGATATGTCATAGCGGTCCATGAAGAGGTCCAGCAGGTACACAGCCAGGTGTCGCGCAGCAGGACAGAGTCTGAACCTGTTGCTCACAATGGCAATCAGGTCTGCAAAGTATCTTCTCAGGTGTAACTGGGGAGACTGGCCTTTGTAAGACGGCAGCTTCAGCTCCTAGATGGATAGCAGCAGATAATTTTATTAAAACCATAATTTAGTTTGAAGTACTATCAAATTAATACAGCTGATATTTTAATCTTTATAATAGAAGTTTCCAAGGATTTCTCCATTATTACTTCTCTTCCCATCATTTCAGAATCCCTTTTCAGTGAACAAAATCTATTTGTTGTATTACAGAACAACTAAAACCCACTTTTTTTCTGCACAACATAAAATTTAACATCTTTCATTCGGGCAGAGTGACTTCAGCTTTTACCCTGTCTGTTGTATTACCTCTGCTGCCAAGGCTGTACAGCAAGGGCATGCAAGTATTCCTCAGCTGCTTCAATGCAAAGTTCAATAGTTTAACTCAACCCCTCTCTTGCTACAGCTCAATCTGAGCAACCAGACTTTGTACTTAATTGTTTGCATGTTCTAGAGCAACCAAATCTTCTGCTGATGCCTCCAGAAAAGACCTCTAACAGGCAGCTGAACCTTAGGAACAGGAATGGGGTGTGCATGAACCAACATTTGCCTTGTGTGTATGTTAAAACACTGACCCGATAATTGATGTCACACTGACATTGATTACAGTGTGCAGTTAGTTAAGCTCACACAGTCTCAGATTTGGGGGGAGGACCCCTCAAAACAAAGGTCCCAGAAACACCACATTAGAGAAAATCTATGCTATAATTTATTTTGAATACAAAATTTGGACTGGTAGAAAAAAAAATCCACCGTCCCAGGCTCCTGCCTAGTAGCCGTACCTCTTCTTGTATGCAGCAGAAGAGCAGTGCTGTCCTCTTATAATGAATAAATTTATGAGATAGACTGTGCATCCACACGCTGTGCACAAGTACGATTTTAAGTACAATTGCATTTCCCGGGAAAATTAACTTGATTAATTTAACTTAACGACATCAAGTTGGAACGGAGTCACACCAATTTTTTAAAGTTTTAATGTAAATGCAAAGTTTTGAAACATGCTATTGAAGTGAAACAAAACCCCACAAACAAACTTCCCACCTAGTAAGCTTTATAATTCACCTTTCAGAGCACTAACGTAGCTTTAGTGAAGATAATTTCGGTACCAAATAAATGATCCTGTCCTTTACTTATTTCCCTCCATCACCGGAAAAGAGTAAAGGACTCATGACTCCGGGAAAAAGCAATCCGCTCACCGAGTATCATCAGGCAACAAAAGCACATTTTTAATAGGTTCAGTCACTGTAAAGTGATTTTTAAACCGGGTGTTTAGATGTGCTTTGTGAAAATAGTCCCGAAGAACAACTCTGAGACAGTCGAAGCAACTTCGAAGCAACTGCCTAAACCCTCTACTATTCTTAATAGACCCAGTGCTTCTTTCACTAGGTTTTTGTTTGGTTGGTCGGGTTTTTTTTTTTTGTTCCAGTAACACTACAACGCTTTCTACCGAGTTTAAACCTGGACCCGCGCCAAAGAGCAGCGCCGGGCGCACCGTGAGCCCTTCCACTCCCCGGAGAGCAGCGGGAGCACAGTCCGGCCGCTCGGATCAGCTGTCACGGCCGCGGACAGACGGCCCCAGCGCCCACGGAGGGAAGGAAGACACGGCGAGGTCCGAGTTTACGAAAGCCAACTCCGCCGAGCGCCGGCGGCCGAGCGGGGCCGCCCCA
>WBMY01003958.1:0-18221 GCA_013397315.1 Donacobius atricapilla | reverse complement strand
TCAGCCGGGCTCCCGCAGCCGGGGCTGTGCGGCTCGCCCGGAGCATAGCGGTCTTTGCGCTCCCAGATAGCACTTTTAATTTATTATTATTATTATTTATTCCCCCTTCCCTTATTCCCCCGGCTCTTACCTCGTTGGGCTCAGCTGTGAGGTTTCAGCACGTGGCGGTGGCCGCGCCTGGCTCAGCCCTTGCCCTGCAGGCGCGTTGTCCCGCTAGCCGTGCGGGGCGCACACGCCTCCTGCGAGCTCCGAGCCTGCAGTATTGGATTGGTTTGGTTCCCGGCTGGTTAAATCCCGGGGGAAGGCTCGCAGGGGTATGCATCCTCCCTTCCGACAGCCGACCCCGCTCACCTGAGCGAAGGGCTCCGTGCCCTGGCAGCCGGTGACTGAGCGCTCTCACTGCCCCTGGTTTAGCAGGAGGGGCTCTGCACCTGCCCTGCCTTCACTGAGCCTTTTTCTTGGCGCTTTCCGCTCCCCGGTAACTCTCCGCTACGGACACCTTACGAAATAAAACGTAGTGTTTCATAGTCCTTTACATATTCGGATTTATAAATATTGAAACAACCAGTTAATGAGAATATAAAACCTTGTACCACAGGTGATGCAAAGTGATGGAGAAGAAATTGCTTTGAGTGCAGTTTTTGTTGAGGGAGTATATTTAATTTTTTGTTTTTACCTTTGCTCAGACATGATTATTTTCCTTTTAATTAAGAAAATAGAAACCTACTTTTTGACATAACCAGTTTAATGACTCTATAGTGGGAACCGTAAAAGCCTCTTCCTGCCTGTCTAATGGCTAATCCTATAGACTACAGTGGTCCCTTTCATCTGAGGAAGTGTGCTCATAGGTAGAAGCTTTTGTTTTTGAGGACACATTTTTGGACAGTTTCCATTTATGACAGATGTTGTTATAAAGTGCTACATAGTTTTCTGAAAGAAAAAAAATCAAGAAAAGTGGAGGTTTTGTGCATAATTGCAAAAATATTTTAACTATTTAGATTAGCTATCCAAGATCTATGGACTATTGACGAATCAGTATCTTCCTGGTCCTATGGCTTTTTGTCTCATTTCTCTACAATATTTTATAGACAAATGCATGCTCAAGCTAATTTTTATATTTGCATATATATTGCTTTTAAGTTGTTTATCTCTGAAGAAGGGTAATACCAAACTGTGTGTTTCAAGGATAAGTCTCAAAACCAGATTCCGAATGGAGACACTGTCTTTTATAACATCTTTATTGCCTTCAAAAATGTTTGCCTGCATGAAGAGAAGGCTAATAAACACCAACATGCTAAAACCTGTTACAATGGGCCTGAACAGGGAAGTGATGTCCCTTGTCTTGTTGCTATTAGCAGTGCTGCCTCCCCCCGAGCTTTTAAACACTGTGTGGATTAGTCTGGTGCTGAAATGTTAGGCAGGGGGAAAAGGTACTGATGCTGCTGGCTTGTTTCTAAGATATGCTTGATTGACTTGGATAGGAAACACCATCCTTATAAAGTTATGTATTCTGAGAACGATTTAATTTTTGTATAATTGAGAAAAACAGTTACATCACTGTTACTTGCCACTGCAAAGTGGAGTGAGCAGTGGAACTGCATATTTCAGATTCTTTTTCCCATTAGAGTCTAACTTAATTGTGTTGTTGGTCTTGTGAACAGTTATATCTGTCTGCTTTTCATGCAATGAAAACATAGTTTGGAAGGAGCTTCGTCATCCTGCCCAAGGCCAGGATTGCTCCTGGCATGCATTTTTTAAATCTTGGAGACATTCAGAAAATCAACCCATTGAAAAAGCCAGAGCACTTAAGTACAGCCTGGTTATCTGCAGGAAGCTTACATCCCATCAGCTCTTAACAATCACCCATTGGAATAATCTCCTTAGGGAAGTGGTGGATTCCCCAACATTGGACACTTTTAAGATTCAGTGGGATAGGGGGTTGGGGCATCTTGCTTTTGCCAAGAAGGTTTGGATGAGATGATGCTGGAGCTCCCCTTCCAATTTGGTATTCTATGACCTCAGTTTATGTCTTAGCCCCAGCTAAGGGGATTTCAGAAGAGATAAGGAAAATTTGAGAACAATCTTGGAGTGCCTAACTGAGGCTGATTGTTTTCAGAGTTCAGAGTTTGCAAGACCACAGTTCTGAGGTTTGAATGGGAATGGGAGTAGCACAACTGTAGTGAGAATAGGTTAATGCATCTTCTCTGCATGCCTTATAATCAATCCTAAGTGTACTAACCAGTGTAGTTTTTTTAGCCAGTCCAGATATCATCTGCTTTTAATGGTCAAGGCTGTGTACAGTGCTTTAAGTATTTCTACCTTAGTCCCCTGTATGTAAGTCAGGATAGAACAAAAAGCAACTCAGTGAGTTCTTAGGATAAACAGGGGACATTAAATATGACTGTCAGTGGCAGTAGTTACATTTTCTTAGCAAGAAACAGAAAGCATGAAGTATGTGTAGTATATAGAACCTGAGAAAAAAAGCAGAATTAAATGTTATGAAACCAATTTAAAATTGGTATCCTCTTTCTGTAAATGACCCTGGATCACCTAAGCAAATATGTGTGTCTTAGGGGGGGAATGAAATTGGCTGTGAGAGATGCTTTGAAAAGGTGCCAAGTAGCAAGAAATACCGTTATTCTTGGAACTCACCAAGAAAAATTATTACCCTGAACTACATCCAAGGTAGGCTAGAATGTAACCTGTGAAATCTGGACTAAAATCCCTGTAACATTTTTGTGGAATCTTCTGAAGAGGATGCTGCGGAAGTCTTAGAATTTATGGACCTGTAATTCACAGGTTATAGTCCTAGCACAGTTTCAGACATGGTGGGTGAGCTGTCTTCTCTTTGTAGTTACTGGGAGGTTAGATCTGTATCTCAGGAGTTGATGCATGTATTTATGTGTTTAAGCTGTTTTTTTCTCCCCTAGTTTTCTTCTGATGGCTTTTCTTGGCCTGTGAAAAAAGAAATGTGAATTTTAAAATACAAATCAAGAACTTGGAAGTAATTGCCAAATACAGCAAATGCTCTGATCCTGCAAACCACATTAGAACCCATTTACCCCTCCCAGTATAAAAGGATCTATTTCTGGTGTACTGTTCTTAGTTTTAATGGTACATCAGCCACAAAGAACAAGTTTCTAAGGACTGACACTGTTCTACTTCTGTGCCCCTTGTCATAAGATAGATCTTTGAAGTTTGGATTTATCTTGACTGGCAGAATGAGATGAATCAACACACAGCCAGCACCCCGGATGGAAGCTAAATTCTGGGGTAACATAGCACTGAAGGAAACATTTAAATAATGGCTCAATTGCTATGTTAATTGTGGGTTTTGTTTATTGGTTCTCGCTTTTGTTTTGTTGCTCCTTGGTCATTCTCATCTGAATAAAGGCATGGTAATTCCTTAAAAGACATTTTTGAAGGACTTAGTTTTTGGAATTAAAATGTAAGGGAATCTCAGTTTTGTAGAACTGAGAATTATTATTAAAAAAAGGTACAAACTTAGTTCCTGAGTTTCTTGGGGCCGAGAAAGTTAGCTCTGCTTTTGTTTTATCCTTCTTGATCTTATTTTCAAACAAAGGCTGCATCAGATGACATTCATAGCAGCAATGTTTCAAGGGCATTTAACTAAAGGGAATGAATCACCCTGAAGACAGGGCTGTAATTGCTCACAGAGCTCTTTTGCAGCATGGTGGTAGATGGAACGTGCCATGTTGGTAAAAAGTCTTAACGCTTCAGAAGGATTAATGAAAGAAGTCTACAGAAAACACTCCGGGGTTGTATTTGTAAATCTTGTACTGAATGCTAAAGGTACTCTGTGGGTAGGATTTTCAAAGTTGTCTGGGGATTTGAATTCCCAGAATAGCTACTGAAATGTGATTAATAGATTTGATCTGAGCTGGTAAATATCCTTTGGAACTGTTGACTTTAGTTGTTAATATGGCTATTAACATAGAAAGCATCTGAGAGTGCTCAGGCCCGAGCAATACATGCTTTTCATGAAGCATTTTAATGAACAATTTGGCTTTAAGTATTTTCCCATCTTCTGGAAAGCTATTATAAAAATGTGCACCCATGAATGTTTTATTTGGCATTAGGATGAATGTATATGTTTTTGATAATGTGTTGGATGAAGGGAACATTAATATAAGTGGAAGGGTGTTGGTGGATATAAGCTGTACTGGGGGATTGTGCTTTTCTGTAAGTCGCACTCATGGTTGTCAGTAACTAAAAAGATGGGAGGAATTTTGCATCCAAAGCAAATGTACTTCCTGCTTGGAGGTCTTCAGCTCATTTGACTGGAATTTAGTAAAGGTTATTTGTTGTGCAGTTAGCTCGGGGTGGAGGGAGGGCAGTTAGGAATATGCAGTTGTTCCTGTCAAATGTTTTGATTTACTTATACCCACAGAATTTAAATAGGGCAAACTGGCCTATTCCTGTTCGTTTCAAACTTAAGGTCCATCACAGATTTTTTTTTTTTTTTTTTTTTTTTAGTATAATGTCGGGGGCTGCCAAATTAGGAGCCAGCCCAGGCACAGCACCAAAAAGTTAATGCTTTTGTCTGCTAGGGGTGGCCCAGGAGGAGAATTGCCTGCAGATGTGGGACAGGGGCACTTACCTTTGTGGTGCTTCTTGTTCAAGTACATAACTAGTGGGGTTCATTTCAGTAGCAGCACAAGTGGAAAACTTCACACTTCGAGTTTCTTCCTAATGAACAGCCAATTGCTGCTAGTGAAAGTAACTAAAATTATTGATTGTCCTTTGTTCAGAGGACTTGGTGAACTAGTTTCATCTGTTGGGATTTACATGAACCGAGGTAGGGCAGAGATGTGAAAATCATGGCACTTATTTTTAGGTTAGGGAAGGCTAATCCAAGTCGGTCTGGAGCTGTACCTTCCCTGGGCTGAACGAGCCCAGATCACTCAGCTTCTCTTCACAGGGCAAGTGCTCCAGTCTCTAAGCATCCTGGTGACCCTCGGATGGATTTGCTCCAGTTAGTCAATGCCTTTGTTGTACTGGGGGGAGGAGGCTGTCCCAAAACTGGATGCAGTATTCTAGATACGGTTCAACAAGTGATAAGTAAATGGTAAAAATAACTTATTTTGCTTCTTTTGCTATGGCTCTGTTAACACAAGCCAAATGCTGCCAGCCTTCTTCAGTGCCAGACCATATTGTTGACTCTTGTTCATCCTGCTGCTGTATGAGACTCCAGCTTCCCTGCAGTGCTGGCTGGTCTGTGTTGTGCTCCCTCCAGGTGTTTGCCAGGGTCACAGCATGGTTTACTCTGTGTCCACAAAGCAAACAAACAAAAACCTGGCCAAATATGAAGAGTGGTAAATTTCAGCAGATTTGGGTCTGGGGTAAGTCCTGCCAAATCTCACAGGGTTTACCTGTGTTAAAAGCATTGTGCTCCATTATTCAGAATTACTGCACCTTAATCAGTTGTGTTGTTAGGGATGAGCCTGCGGTTTGGGGCCGCAGTAAGTAGGAATAGTGACTGCCAGCGTGATCATAGATGGCAATGAGATTTGAGATCTTGTTCTGCATCAGCGTCCGATGCATGTGGCCGATTCTGCTTCTGACAGTCAGAGCCAAGGGGCTCCTGATGTAATGTTAGCATCTTACTGTGCTGAAACAGTTGGAGATTTTTATATGTTTGGGACACATCTTACTGTCAGGCACATGGTCACGAGTTGAAGGAGCTGATTAACAATATCATATCTAGATAGTGTGGATGTACCTTTCTTGAGGTTTATTGACAAGCAAACCTTCACTTCTGCTTCCTAATATCCTCATGCTATTTAGTGTGTAATCACCTACTCACAACACATCTAGTCAAGACATGTTTTAATAGACATGAGTCAGTACTCTTTATTTTCAGTCATTGCATTGTGACTCATTACACCCACTGCATTATTAAAAAGTCAGGAACATACTTCCATTTGGATATTTCTAAAAGCACTGTGATAACTGGTTTGACAAGTATGTTAAATGATCAATCCATTTGAAAGGATCTCTGGATGGAGGGGTAAAATGAACCTAAAATGTTGGGATTCACAGCTCGTTGCCAGTGGTACTCCCATCTGAAATTGTGACCTCCATTTTGAATTAGACAATGGGGCGTGTTTGATGAACGCATGCAGAAAAACAATGCCTGTAAAAAGTAGTTAACAACCCGTGGGAGGCAGGGTTCAGTAGATGTTTTTTCTGTTGAAATTAGTCAGCACTGACTGATTCTCTGACAATAACAGACAGTATTAAGATTGTCCTTATCCTCTTAGAGCAGAACATATCTCCACAACTGCTGTATAAGAGATGGGAGGAACTGGTGAGGCATTGCTCATTTTGCGCTTTAATCAACCTCAGAGTTGGGGGGAAAGTGTTGTCAAGAGTCAGTGTGGTCTGTGGGCTGTATTTAGCTGCTTTGCACCTTGCTGTGGTCATGTGCACAATTTCAGAGGAACTCATATATTCATTTTCCTGTCCCATTCAAAATTACTTTGAAGGACAATGTGTAAGGACCATCTCTTTTTTGCTGCTTGCAAAACGGAGTCGTGTTTCCTTAGCATTTTGAATGTAAAACACTGCACATGAAAAAATGATAAAAATCTCAGACTGAAATGAGAGATATCAATACGGTAAATAAACAATATCTGTGAAACACTCATACACTACCATATCTTAAATTTGCACAAGATTCTCTTTGGCAAGAAAACAAACTAGCACTTCATGTTTCTCTTCTCACTAATGGTCTCGGTCTCATGAAATGCCAGCTTGTGTTTTTTCGTTAAGTCGTGGTCCAACAATTTAAAAACAGATGGTAAAAGTCAGTCTTCGAGTTTGAATCATTACTTTGCCTAGTATGTGACTGTGATTAGAGTAGGTATTGCTTGTAAGAACTAAGCTGGTTGATACTGCTGGGTGTTTGTTTGGTGGATGTTTGTTTTTGAGAGTAATTTGTAAATTACTCTTTGCATGAAAATGTCTGTAGAATTCTTTGGAACTTGCCATTTGAAACTACATCTGCAGTTTGTAATTTACCATGTTACTTGGCTGTAAAAGCCAAGTGGTATTGCTGGTTCACTGTTTTCTCTAAATAACCATCAGAATTGGATTGAACTGGGCTCTGATCTTCCTTTAAAGGTTTCATGAACATAAACCGCGCCTTTTAGAGTTATCCTGAGCATGCGTTAGGGTGTTTACTGCTCCAAACTGGCTTTTTATGTCTGCATGATGTTGAGGGGAGCAAGAGCTCTGGACTGCAGAAGGGGAAGGGAAATGCACCTGGACTGCAGAAGGGGAAGGGAAAAGCCATGTTGGTGTGAATTTGTGACTGCTGATGATTGGGATGGGGGCATATGGTGGGATGGAGTTGGAGAAGAACAGAAACAGATGATTTATAGGATTGACCATGAACTGGTAAATCCTTAGAGATGTTCAAAGCAATACTCAGACACTGATATTGTGCTTGGTTGGGGTTACCATGGAAAAGCTGGTGGTTCAAACAACTTCGGGTATTCATTGCCAGATCAACATGTCTGTTAGATCACAGGAGCTAAGTGTGGAGAGAAAAAAAGCATGTCAGATTAGACTGGCTTTTCCAGCCTTTAGGTTTTACTGCCTAATGATGTTTTTTTAAGCTTTCAAATAAGCACTTCCATGGTGATAAACTAGAAGTGAAATTAAAAAACCCACCCACATTACTTGTGAAAATCAGAGGTGTAATGCTGCAGACATGGAGTCACAGATGCTAGAACCAATTTGGGTAAGGGTTTAACAAAATATTACGGTCAACTTTTGGATTTGTACAAGTAGTTTAAAAATGTGCTGCTGCAGAAACACAAGATTTTGATCTGGCATTAAGTTTCCCTGATAGTTCAGCTTTGTTTAAAACATTTATTGGGTTATTCTTGTGCTGTTTATGTCAACAGTTGTCTCTAAGTGAGACACTTACATTATACAAGAATGGGAATCACCTGTCCTCTGACAGCCCCTGGAAGCTCATGTAAAAATATAAAGCCAGTATAAGCTCTGTAATTTATATCCTCTACTATTTCTATCACATCTAAATGTGATCTGTGTCGATCCTTCTCTTGTTCAAATTTCTGCAGCTGACTGATCCAACAGATCTGTGGTAGTGCCTGTGGAAGCCTGGTCTTAGCTATGGATATGAACATTGGCATCCTGGGTATTTGAGTTTCACTTCCTCGTTCTGTAAAATCTGTGCGTTAGTTGTGGCCCAAAGTGACACTGGTGCCATACAATCACTGCATGCAAATAATACCTCAAATCATGCTCACCTAAAAGCTAAATTGAAGTCAAATTAGTAGCATGAAGTGGCAGAGTATATGAGATAGAGCAACTATTAATGTAGTTACTGGAAACAAAAAGACAGTGAAAGCTTAGATTTTTTTTTTTTTTTTTTTTACAATCAATGGAGGAGGTTGAAAACTGAAATTATTTTAAATAGATAAAATTACATCCTTATTGATCAACTTTGTGGATCTTTTATACAGATTAACTGAATTCAAAGAAAAAACACAGGCGAAGTAATAAAAGAATCTACTGGGTTTGCTTCTGAGTTCAGATTAGGTCGTACTGAATATTATTTCATGGCCTTTCTCTAGTGGTTTGTGAGTACTTTCCAAAGCCAAAATATACATTTTTGACTGATGAATGGTCTGCAGTTAAATGAGGGCAAGCAGTGAAATATTCTTGAGGCTGCAGGACACAAAGTGAATTGACAGAGCTCTTCAGCATAGCTACAACACCCCCCTCACAAGAGGAGAAACATTATTTCACTGTCCTCATTCCCTTTGACTGAGATTTTGTGTTTCTCATTAAACCACTGAGGTCATGATGTAAAATTTAATCATGGTAATGCACATTTCACTTCTTAAGACATACTTTAGGCAGAGAAAATGAGGAAGCAAGCCAGCAATATATGATCAAAAAAATCTCCACAAAGTAGTAAAAGTGGATATATGGATGTAGGAGAAGCTGAAAACACATGCAATACATGCATCTATTTTCAAACGTTTTCAAATTTGGATTATTTGAAACACAAATCTTTATAAATGTATCAAGATTAATTTTATAGTGTCATGGAATCATCACTTTTATTTAGCTGTATCAGGAGGAGCAGCTAAATGAGCTGAGCAGCATTGTAGAGGAACACGGCATTTGTCTTGCCTTCCTGTTTTTGCCTACTTTCTGAAAGAGGAATAAACGGTACAATTACAGCCAGATTTTTCCTATGAACACCTGAACTACTTAACTAAGAGCCTGATATGAAGAGAAAATGTCAATTTAGAAAATGCAGTTTAACATGGGCTATTTTTCACATCATTTAGAAAGAGTTCTCAGGAGTAAGATTCCAGGGTAATTACTCATGTCTGGCAGGAGCCTGCCCTGGAAGCATTGCCTGACTTTGACCTGCTGCCAACCAGCTGGGAAACAGCCAGGTTGCTCAGTGGAATTGATGAAATATTCAAAGGCTGTATTAGCATAATTTAAACGTGTCATAAGCATATCATCACCAAGGTTTAATTGAGGGCTTCCCATAATCCAGATATTTAAAACTGATTCTAGTTACTGCAACAGTTCAGTTCTGTTCCCGTTGAAGTCAGTTGAGGTTTTGATACTGAGAATTTTTTTTTCTCAAGTTGTCAGACCTGTATAGTCTTTACTAAATAATTTATTACTTTCAGTGCCACATAAAACAGAAACAGTTCTGGTAACATTCCTATTCCCAGTTGTAGGGGTAGCTGTAATCTGTGTGTAGCTCTTTCACAAAGTCTATTTACCTGGGATATTAATGATATAATAGAGGAAAAGAAATCTTCTAGAAACAGAAGAATGAATAATTTTGTATGCATGCCATTTAAAAGGTTTAGAGACAACATCAATTGCCAGTTGACACTAACGGTGTCCCAACTGACAGAAAGAGCAGTTACTTAGAAACCCTAAGGATGCTTTTTGTGTTAGTGTGGCTTTAGTGGATCTTCCGTCCTCCATCCTCAGTATGTTCCCAGACACTGTCACAGTAACTGCCTGCAGGCTTTTTGCAATATGAATCAAATGGATTTCAGAGAATATAGGGGCTGCTTTGAAGATCAGTATTTAGGAAGACCACAGACAAGGACATCTCTGGGAACTGACCTGACTTCTGCTCATGAAACCCTGGCTGAGAATGATGAAGGCTCTGGGCTGAAATTTGATGAACTTGCCATGGCCCTTTTTCTGATAATGCAACGTTTCTGTTTATGGAGCTGTCAAATCTAGCACTGTCACTTGCTTTCTAATTCTCCAATAGTGTCTAATGATGCTGTTCTTTCAGTACTATTCACACAATTGTCCTTGTTTAAACAGGAGAAGGAAACAGTTTATTAAAAATAACCAATGAAACTCAAGCCCTCTTCTTAACTCTCTTTATCCATTGTTGCAGGTTTTTCCTACTAGCAGAGCCTTTCGAGTTGTATATCTAGAATTAGCCCCATTCACATATTTTAAAAGAAGGCACTGAATGTTGTTAACAAAAGTAGCTGGGTAAATTAATACGTATATGTAGTAGTTTCCATTAATGAAGGTGTTGCATGCAGAAACTAAAATCATTCAGTAATTAATTACTTTTGTAATGAGAATAAGGAGAGAGGAGCAAAAGCAGGCAACTTTTACTTCACAGTAATTTGATTTGTAGACCCACAATTTTTTGTAGGTTTATTAGGGATTTCAATTCCAAGACTCAGTTTAGTTACTGAATAGGAAGCTATGACAGATTACAGGTCATTTGCAGGCTCTTGATAATGCAGTGTGATTTAAAACTGTTTGCCTCAGTGTAAAAGAAAAGCCAGGTGGCTTCTATGTGCTGTGGAGAAAAACCTAGCCAGGTGGATGCTGTGAGGAGGCCTGTCAGGTTTGTTTCGGTGCAAAGTATTTTGAAGTACCTCACTTGAAACAGGGTTACAATATACACAGCACTATTGTAAAAGAAACAGAAATGGTTAAGTGTTCACAAGTTGAAAGTAATTTCAATTCTGAGAATTCATGGGAGTGTCTTACTTTCAGAATCATCTTCATATATAAGTGAATTGGTAGATTCTTGAATTTCCTGTCATTCTAGGTACAGAACCGTCCTTACATTTGTGGGTATCTGCTGTGTACCATTGGGATTAGTCACTTCAGCTAAAGGGCACTGGAGAATTTTGTGGTTTTTAAGGATTTGTCTAGTAGGTGCCTGTGCTCAAATGTTTGATTTTGCTAGATAGTCATGTATTGATTTGAAAAAGGCTGGTATGGATGTCTGGCCCCAGAACATATATTCTGGAAAGCCTCCCACAATGCTTAGACTGGTTGGGATCTAGTGAGGAGCTGTGGTGAGAAACTAGTGCTGAAAGCAAAGACTCAGGTTTGGAGCAATGCAGCCTGTGACTGAGTAGCTGCACTCCCAGATGGATTGCCACAGCCTAGGCAGGCACAGTGCAAGGCACTGGACTCGGGCTTGTGTCAGCTGTGGCTTCCAGGTTTGTACGTGTACAGTTTTTTCTGTACTCTTCACCAAAGATCCAGCTCAGTTCGCCTGAAATGTAATGGCAAAATCCTTTGCAACTCCCTTGGGTGCCTTACTGATTTGAACTGCACAGTTCGTTGGTAACAGTAAGTGACAAGCTGGTGGTTTAGAGCTCTGCTGATTGTATGTGACTGCAGAGCAGAGGCAAATGTATTTGTGTATGTGTGTGTGAAATTGGGCACCCAGACTGTGAAGTGCTGTCAATTGGCAGCAGAGCAATCAAAGAGCTTTTGTTGCTATCTCTTCTCTTGAGGAGCTTGTTGTGATCAATATGTAATCACTGTAAGAAAGAAGCAAAAGATCTAATATTCCTTATATATTTATTTTTGTATATATGTGCACACATGTATCTATATATATTTCATTAGAAATACTTGGATATTTTTCCTGACCATAATTAAACAGGTTAAATGATATAAAAAAGTCAACAAACACTGCTAATATAATTTTGTTTATTCACATAACAGTCCTCCTTTAAGTGATTTTATTTTCCCTTTATTCGGATACGAATGCTGTAGAGGAAAGGGATGAACGTATGGAAAAGGAAATAGCCCATCAAGCACAGTAATTCTTACTTAGTATATTGAAATCTTCAGCCTCGGGGTTTAAGGAGCTGCGTGCCGCAGCAGAGCCCGTGCCCAGCTCCTGGGCAGGGTTTTGGCGGTGCCACTCCATGCCGACTGCAACCTGGTAGTTTGTAGCAGCTCAGTGAGACCTGCTCGGGTCCGTGCCACCTTCTCAGAGCTGACACTCCTATCCATCCCCGCTTGCCAGCCCGGCAGGGTGGCTGTGGATAAGCAGATCTGGGGACAAGGCTGCTATTTCACCTCTAGAGGGACGCCCAGGACCGGAGATGGGGCTCTGCCACACGCGGGGGCAGCTCTTCCTGGTTCTCCCTGGCTCTCCCTGGCTCTCCCTGGCTCTCCCTTGCTCTCCCTGGCTCTCCCTTCCCTCCCGAATCTGCTCCTGCTCCGCCTCAGGACAAAGCGCCCCAGGCTTCTCCAGAACGATAACAACGAAATCCTGAAAGGAGAGGAACCGCGGGAAGCAAAGGGTTCACAGGAATGACACTGGCAACGTGTAGTGTTCAGGGCGGTGAGAAATCCCTCCCGACAGGGTTCGAATGTCTCCTGCTCCTCTCTGTGAGAGGCCAGCGTAGGCAGATGATTGCACTCATGCTCCATGTAGGCAGTGTTATCGCTTCCTACCATTTGTATTTGCAATTCAAACAACTTTAAACCACTGTTTCTCTCCAGTCTGACTTCTGCTACCGCTGTCAGGGCAGGATGAGCCCTCAGAACACGGTGGGTTATGTGATGTCTGGAGGTGCCTGTAGCATTTTTGTCTCTGCATTAAGCATTTGCGCTGTGAATTTTCTGCTAGGATTAGTTAGGGTAGTACACAGCACTTCCACAAAAAATGAGAAATCCCTCATTGGCCTTTGATTCAGAATAGAACAAGGTGAACATGATTTCCTTGTTTCTGTCTCTCCAAACCAGTCTGAACTTGCTCTTCAGCATGATTCTTTCAAGTAAAATTTTGAGCTGTTTCCTCATACTCTTTGCCAAATATGTCTCCATGATCTTTTATTTACTTTCTTTTGATAGCTACTTACAGTGAAATGCTTTGACTACATTGTCAGCTTTTTGATCTTAAACCTCTATAAATGGGGAGCTTTAGGTACACAAATGTGGTTATATAGATACATAGAAAACACTGTAGCCAGTTAAAAGAATAAGCAGAATGAAATTTCCAATAGGCAGAGTCCTTCCTCTTCAGATCAGAGTTCTGGGCTGTGGCTGGATGATCACACAAGGCATATTTTTTTACTTATGTTGCTCCATCCTGACTATTGACATAGTTGCGTTCTACCTGAGATGACTTGGTGTTGAATTTACTGATACTTGTGGAGTTGAAACGTCTGTTTGCTCTTCCTATGAAAAACCTGGGCTAAGCATCTCTCTTTAGGTTTGCACTGAAATACGCATCTGTGTTAAGGAAACTTTCCCGTCCGACCATCAGGAGCCGCTCTGGCAGTCCCAGTCTGAGCTGGGGCCGAGGCCCCTTCCCAGCGGGAAGCTCCAGGGAGCTCTCCCGATCTCCGCTTGGCTCCCGACACTCGCCACACTCTCAGTCAGACCAGGTTTCCCACACCAGAGCCTCAGGTGTCTGAATCCTTAAACGAATTTAATCTTGGCTCAACAACAGAATAACAGCTCGAGATTGAGCCTTCGAGTAGGGGCCCTGAACAAAGGAAATCCTGGAGTTTTTATGCCCTTAAAATCCATGCGCGTGGAAGTCTGGGGCCAGCGGCTCCTGCCGTTTCTGTGTCCGGCCCCCCGGCCGGCGCCACAGGTCCCCGGCCCTTTGTTATGCAAAGGGAGCAGTTCACGGCCTCTTGTCTCGGGCGCTCATCACCGGAGCTCTACCTGCATCACCCGGCTACCTGCACCTAACGTACTCCTCAGCATCTGCGAGCCCGCAGGACAGCGGGATGCCTGTAGCCTCTCTGCATCTGACTGGAAAAGACCGAGGGACACTGGGAGAAAACTTCTACCGTTCGACACCAGCTTCAGTGGCAAACTTGAAAAAACTGAAGAGTCATTTGGTTATTAAGATGTTAGACTGGTAATTTGGTGGTTTGGATTTACAAGTTAGCTTTGCAAGATATTATCTGACCATGGGCAGGTCATGTAATCTCTCTGAGGCTCCATTTGCCACCACTGCAATGAGAATAATAATAATAACAACAATAATAATAATAATAATAATAATAATAATAATTTTCTGCTGTCTACTTAGGCAGGCACTCAGAGTACTGATTGCCTAATGCTTTGTGGAGCTCTGAGCACCGCCAAACTTTGAGTTGGTGTAACATGCTGGGCATTGCTGCACTCACTGCTCAGCCCTGCTCTGCTGTGTATGCTTCTGCTTTGCTTCCAAAGGAAAATCAAAAGGTGACTTTCCGATGTGTTTTTATTCACACTTAGACATCACCGGATGTCTAAGTTTGTGGAGCAACAGCCTAATGTAGCAAGTGAGCAGCTGACTGCAAGGACTGAGTTACCACTTGGTGGTTGCAAAATGATTTATCAGAAACAAATCAACTGCAAAATTCAGGAGACTTCCCAGTCATAGTTTTTGTTGTGCGAGTAACAGACTAACAGGTGCTCCAGTATCTGTGGGTGTAGACAGTGAAGTTCCTATGTTTTCACTGGTTTGGGTCACATATCTGGGGAAACCCTCTTTTGGGACATCTTTCAGGTGAATGAGCTGTGTCTGCCTGGGGCTTGATCAGACACTTCCCACCTCCAGTGGAAAGAGGTAAAGAGGAAGAGAGGGGACCATTGAATGAAGTGAGGGTATGGCTGTAGTTGCAGGAGACAGTTGGCTGACCAAAGCTCTTTTTTGACTTTCCTTTTCCTGGAGGAATTGTTCCACAGAATATAGGCCACCCTCCTGGTCTGTCTTGCTGCTTCCAACAGTGAGTCATGCAACTTGTCTTTTCTGCATGGCTGGGGGGTTGCTTTCCAGCAATCAGTGTTATCATGGAATGAGTTTTGTTTTCCATGGAAACTTTGAAATTGGTTAATTCCTTCCATGAAATAATCAACTCTTACTTTAATTTTTTCAGATCATAATGCTCAAGGGATTTCTTTTTGCAAGGATCTACAGTTTTCCTCCTGCTAAATTATAAGAACAGCTCAATGTTTTCTTTCTTGAAAACAGCCTCATCCTTTCACCATGCCACCTTTTCATCTTCCTACAGCTACCCTTATAGTCAGGCTGTTGCAGGTTGTCACTCTCAGGAGAAGACAGTGGTGATGAAGGTGGCTGGGTTTTGTTGGGGTTTTTTTCTGCCATCCTGTTCTTGCATCCTGTAGATAGAGAGTGACCAAACATCAGGAAGCAGTTTCATAGCAACCACGCTATTTTGCTGTCTCTTTTCTGAAGATTACACAAAAGGAAAGTAGCAGAAAAATTCCAGGGACAGCCTGTAACGGCTTTGCTATTCTCTTGCAGTGTTTCTTGGGCATTTCTCTTCTTTTAATCTCTTATTCATCCTGCCATATAAACCAGTCTTTCACCTCTCTCACCTTCATCAGACCCTTGGAAAACCTCAGACAGCATTACTGTCCATTTTCCCTGAACCTCTTCTGGGGCTGGTGGTTTTCACTTGTTTCAGCTATTTTTAAACAGAAAGACATTACCCTTGTTAAGATGGCAGCAATGTGGGTATCACAACCAGCAGTTTCAGAGAGCTGTTGTTAATCCATTCTTGGCAGCATATCAAAATGAAATGGGTGTTAGGGATGCCAAAATAACCTGTTCTGCTGCCCAACAGGTTGGAAGTATTCATTATCATGCACTGAATTTGTTACCTACATGCAAGCTTTTACTTGCATGAGTCAGCTTCTACACTCTTGGAAGCATCTGCAGAATTATGTTCTATATCAGTTACATGCTTACAAGATGTGATTTCTCGTTGCTGCTGTGAAGGAAAAAACATGTAGACATTTCTGATTGCTTTGAATTTTATTTATTTTCATATTTAATGTTATAGACTTATAATTTTTCAGGCAGTATGCCCAGAATATTTTTTTTCATTTCCTTGTTACAGAACACTGCATAGAGGTTGATTTCCCCCCAGCAATCTCTGAACTTTTAAATGCTGAAGTCACTGCTCACAAGAACTGCCTATTTTATATTGATCTTCCATCTTTAATGCTTCTGCTGCACTCCTCTGGGTACACAGACCTCTTAGAGGGATTAGGGAATCCTTAATGAATGTAGGTTTTTGCCTTATCTCTCTCTATCATTTTTTAAAAATGGTTCACCTCTTTTTCCTGTGCATTGAAGTGCTTCAAGTGCTTCTGGTGGCATTTTTTTTGTTTGTTTATATGTCTATTGTACTACAAAGCAAATGTCTGCCTAATATTAGATTGCATTATGATTTCTTGGTTTTCCTTTTCACAAAACCCAGAGAACTTAGAGGAGGTTACCATAATTTCATGTTCATTTTTGTCCAGTATACAAAAGTAGACTGGGAGTTAAAACTAGGCCCACTGACCATGGTGCTAAAATCTGTATGTAAATGCTTTATTTCCAGTAAAATAAATGGGTCACAGTCCAAAATAGTCTGAAAATAATTAATATTCAGGCTTCATGCAGAGACATACCTTCTTTCACTGCTGTTAATCCATGGTTAATACTTCTTCCCTGGAGGGGAAGAAGTTTCACCCCCAGAATTGAAGTGTCAAATTGCACTGACACAAATGATTGCCAGTGGACAGGTCATGGTTCAGTCACATGGGCAGTAACTCCAGAGGGAGCAGGGGATGGATCAAACACTTCAAATCAACTTTTGCAAGAGGGGATCTAACTACATTCCTGAGACACTTGTTTGCACTGTAAAATCTCACCCTACCTTTTAAATTTAGATTTTGGACATATTCACTAGTCACTTTTCTATTTTGTTATTTGTAACAGAGATGTGCCATAGGAAGCTATGTCCAGCCACAGACAAGGATGTCATTATGCTGGATACTGTATAGATACATGCTTGAGAAGGGGCTTTGAAGAGTTATAGTACATTTAATTTTTAATTTGTTTGTCATTTATTTAAATTATATAGTTATGAAATGCCTTAAATCTTTATTAGCAAACTTTCAAGGGAAATGAGAAAGAACTCTGCAGCCTAAAGTTTGCCTTTTCTCTTAAACAAAGCTAATGAAGTCAATGCAAATGTACTTTTCCATAGAGGAAGCCACATTTACTTTCCTGCTGACCCTGTGTTCACATTGTTTCTAGCGGTCTGTACTTGTTCTCCATCTGCTGCCTGCAGATCCCCAACTTTACATTATGGTTCCTCAATTAGATTTTTTTCTTCTCTCTCTTTTTTTTTTTTCTTTTAACTATTACAATGAAAGCAGTAATCAAAACTTGAAAGTTAAATCATTATGCTGGGTCTAAAAATGGAAGAAGTAAACTATAGTCTGGTTGAGAAACTCCAGAGGCTTGGGTATCTGGATGACAAAGTAACCAGAATAAGAAGATAATGTTAGTTGTAATTAAAAAGTCTGTTTTCCAGGTTTGAGGGCAAATTTAATATCAGAGGACAACATCCAATTTCCATAATAAATCCTAAAAGCAGCTGTGGACACATCCCCAAGGAGTAACACATGCCCTGCTTTGCCCTGATTATAACACAGTAAGTGGGTGCTAGGTGGGAATGACACCAAACTGGCTTTGATCCATCCAAGAGTTACACTTCTGGAGCATAAATTCCCACTAAGTCAGTTTTATTTCGTGAAACAGAACGTGGCTGAAAACAGATGAAAACGTATGAGCGTTTTTACTGCGGTTTATATGGCGTGACTGGGCACACTGGCAAAGACACCAGAGCAGTGGCGTGTGCCGCACGCCAGGAGTGTGTCACCGGGAGGGACGTGCCATCATGGCTTGGTGGTCAGCACAGCCCTGCCCGCAGAACGGGCGATGCAGAGGGAGCAGCAGACCTTGTGCCGCCAGCCAGGGAGAGGAGGGGGGCCGTGCGGTGCGTGCCGCGGCGCCAGAGCCGTGCGGTGCGTGCCGCAGCCCAGGGCCGTGCGGTGTGTGCCGCAGCGCAGAGCCGTGCGGTGCGTGCCGC
>WBMY01003939.1:0-11401 GCA_013397315.1 Donacobius atricapilla | reverse complement strand
AGAGACCACAGCCTGTGGGGTAGTGATGAGCTGGATGTTAGGTGATCAGAGGTCTGGAATTAATCACTGGGATGGATAAGTGTCTCTGTTTAGGCACATTGGTTTCGAGGACGAGGTTTGGTTTTCTATTGCCAGGCAATACTAAACTTAAACTCTGGATGAAAAGTCAGGATTTAAGGCACGGTTGTCTTTCTAGCATGTAATATATACATAACTATATTTGGTAGGTGTTTATGGATTAAATATTTTGTGTTCTTTCTGAAAGTTTATAAAACCAGGGTTATGCCCTCACATTAGTGTTGTTTTGTCATGTTTTGTTGTTATGTGGTGTTCCTGCTAATTGCAATACAGGTGTTTTCTGATGGTTGGGGTTCTTTTCATCAAATAGATTGTTTTTACACCTGCAGTAGGAGTTGGCAAGTTTCATTGCAAATCTGCTTTGCCTTCATATCCTTCTCTGCACATATTATTGTTCTGGGAAACTAGGCTCAGTTTTCCAACACTTTATAATGTCTTGCCCTTACATTCCCAATTTCCACAAATCCTGCAAGATGGATGAGGCTATTTGTCATAATAATTTTGCTTAGTCCTGAGTACTGGCACTGACACAAACGAATTTAATTCCTAAGTACTCCACTTGATACCTCTTTAAATTCATAGGGCTTTGTTTTATTCATTAGGGTGTTGTGGTACCTGTGTCTTATAAGGAAAATGTTTATTCTCCAAGTGAATTCTTTTGAAAGGGCAGCAAATCTCAAATTTTGTATCTGTGGAAGTAGACTGTAAGTCTCCAGCAGCTCAGGGCTTGCTGTATGCAGCACTGTGAAAGATCTCATTATTAATTATTTTCTTTTGGTTTCACTTTATTTGGAATAATGGGAGGGGTTGCAACCATTGCTGACAATCTTGTCAAATTTCCTTTCAGTCAGGAAACTGCAGGCAAATATATTTTCTCCATTTTCAGTTGTCTTTGCACTATTAATTTGGCACAAAACCAGAATGGTCCTACTGTCTAACACGGAGTACGACTTTTCAAGGTAGAAGGAGTTATCAGCTCAGTTGACTGCTCACATCAAGCTTTTATTTTTCCCAATGTCAGGGTCTCCAGCTGGGTGGGCCAACCACCTCCTTTGTGCTTTGTTGCTCTCTGCCTTGTTGGAGGTAGACCTAGCAGAGTAGACAGACACTTGGATTTAGTAATCTCTGTTCTGATGACAACTAATGCTCTCCACATTAATGTGTGTGTGTGTGTGAGAGAGAGAGAGAGGGCAATAGTGCCTTTCAAGTTTTACAGCATTAGTTAAAAAAAACAAACAGAAGTGAGAACTGCAGAAAGGGATAGATGATCAGTGCCTGCTCTTGCCCCGTGTTTCCATCTGCAGGTCCACAGATGTAAATGAATGTAAAGGTCATAATTATTTTCTTTTTCAGAAGTGAGGCTATTATCTCTGTGTAGGAAGCAGCTATATGCTATCAGCATGAGGCATTTGTGATCAGGGTGAACTCAGATATGCAGAATCCTGGGGTAGTACACAGTGCAATCTCTTTTGATGCGACTAGAAGATGTCAGTACTGTGTCCTTTCCCTCCCAGAACAGCTCTGCTCTGTCATCTGGCTCCCCTCTGGTAAGGGTCCAGTGTTTCCATTAATAGTAGTGTTCTCCACCCTTTTCTCTGGCCTTTTCAACTGTTGGATCCTTGCCTCCTATAGAGGCAAGTGAGGTACTGACAGCTCTCTACAGCTCTTTTCCCTCCACCTTGTGTTTTGTTTGAAGGAACAAAATGAACAGTTTCCCTAAGACCTGACAGTAAGGTATTTAATTTTTGTAATAGGGATTGTTTGTATTGGAACACCAAAAATGTAATTTAGATGTTAAACATATGCATATCCATGTTAAATGTATATGTGCACATATAACTATGTGTGTGTACATATTTCATATATGGGTATAGTAAAGCTTTATCTTTCTCTCTACATGCTTTTTGACAAACAGTAGTTGATAACTTTATGAAAGTTTCTGATATAATTAGCCCATCAGAATAGCTCACTAATCCTCATTTCTATTGCTTATTCAGAACTGTTCCAGTTCTTGCATCCATTCCCTACAGTCATCTCTAGGCCTTACCTTTAGCATGAGATCCTTAGCCCTAATGACAGCATATAGATCTGGCTGAACTCATCTTCCTCTTCCAGAAGACAGAAAAACTTCTTTTGTGATCAGTCATTGGAAACTCATGCAAATTTGCGTCAGAAGGCTGAACAGCTTTAAAGCATGTAATTGTTTTTTTTTACTCCTGAATATGGCTATAGGGATGCTTTTAATCTCTGCCAGTTTTTTTGAATATATAATGTATATTCTTGGAGTCTATGTGAAACCAGACTTAACAGGTCTGGCAAGGCAGAATTTTCTTTTGTAGGGTTCTTCATCCTGAGAAGAAAACAACCAGTAGGATTTTGCTCACAGTGGTGCAGCAAGTGTTGAAAATCAGGAAACTTAATCAAAGGTCTGAGTGCAACTATAGATGCCTAGTTTTGAAATTGTTGGCCATGATAAAGTAAACTTAGGAATTTTTACAAGCAGTGCTCTGTATCTGTACCATGATGTGAACTTTGAATTAAAGATGTTTGACTATGCTGATTATAATCTTTGACTCGCTTAACAAAGCCATATATGAAAAAAAATCATGTTCCAATTACCTGGAATTACTTTCCCCCCTCCCCTTACCCCCCAGTAAATAATCTTTCAGCTACAGATAATACTGAAGAAGTTTTTATATCTTTTAGAATTAGGTTGGCCACGCAGAAGTTAAAGTAGTAATAGTTTACAAATCTAGCTATGAGATTTGGATCACACCTTTACAGTGACAGTAGGTTGAAGGTGTCTTCCACTTAGAGTCATTGTAAAGGACATTTTTGAAGAACATTTTTATGGCAGCCACATGGAAGTTGTGGATAAAAGACAGAAGAGTAACTCCAGCCATTTGCCTCCTTTCTCCTGCTATATAGTATAGTCCAATAACTGTTAAATAATTTGCAGCTGCAGATAAAAGGCTGATTTTTCCTGAAAATGAAATGAATTTTGTATCTTTCTTTTTCAAGAACAAAAAGAAGTCATTAGGACTTCTATGACTGTCATGCTCTACAACAGACGAAGCTCTTTCATGGATCAGATACAGCCTGCATATAGGGCAGGTGTGCTCACAAAATGTGCTTGAAAGAGAATAGGATGCTTAATGGATTTATGCCTAGCTTTGTTACACTTGGATATTCTTTCTTTGTGTTGCCACCAAAGATGCTATTTTAGGCTCCCAAGTTTCTCCAGTACCACTTGAACTGAACACTTTGTCCCTAAATCCCTCTAAGAGGTGACAAACAAGAGAATCGAACTCCCTGTCTATTTCAAGTGCTACACAGACAAGAACAAGATAACAGGTCATTTACCCAAACCATGGGTCATATCCACTGCCTCGGCTTGCACTTCTTACAGGGTCCTCTCAGGGAGAGACGCAGCTGCATCCCAGGCTGTTGCTGCTCACAGTCATGTCTCTGGGTGAAGCACAGCTCCTTGTGTTATCACAGAGGTGAGGAGCTCAGGGTGGGGAGGAGGACCTATCTGTGCAGCATCTGTGCAGGTATCAGCTAAAAAACCAGACATGGACATAAAAACCCAATGGGATAAGGAAGTGTAGGGAACAGACAAGTAGAAGGAAGTAATTTGACAGCACCACACCACTCCATCAACAACCTGACTAGATGAATTTTCTGTAGGCATTGAGCTTTGCATTTAACCTTAAAGGACTTCTGACAGAGAATCAGACGCTTCAGAAGTCCTTCCCAGGTGTGGAAAGCATCCTATGAGAGAGGCTGGCATCATGACTGACTGGAGAAATAGAGAACAGGCAGGGGCATGAAACTGGAAACAAATACAAGGTCTAGAGGTGAGAATGGTGGTCATGTTTGTGCAATCATATCCAAAACATATGTTCCTCTCCTCTGATTGTTGGTCACTACTGAGAGTCTGCAATGTCAATGAGGTAAATGTGGCTTAGACCAACAGGTAGTTGTCTATTGCAGCAGTCTGGATTCTAGAATTTATGAAGTTATGGTTTCATTAACAAATTTGGAGTTCAACTCTCTCTCCCTAGACACTCTGGGGTTTCCTGTTGTAGTTTATAATTTTGTACAGCAGTAAACAGAGGAGAAGGCAGCCCCTAGTTCTGCTGATGGACAAGGTCAGACACTTGCAATATGGGCTATAATATTAAAACCAGGTCATAAATTAAAGAGGTCATAATCAACTTGAAATTCCTATTTTCTTTCTGACAAAATTTTCCATATTGCTCCTGATGAAAGAAAGACAAGATTATTTCAGTTGCAGCACCATCTGTACTGTTTAGTTAACACTTCTGTGTTAGGTGTAACTTCTAGATTAATTTACCTTTTATTTTTTTCTCAGGATATTGTGTTAGCTTTTATGTAGGTCTTTCACAACAGTGCACAAGTTAAGGACACTCAGAATCTTGTGGAAGTCTTTAAAACTAATTTCATTTTTTTAAAAAGTAAATTTTGAGTTGTCTATTTCCTTTTAGAGTCTGTCTATCACACAAATTCAAATATTGACCTATTTTTTTTTTCTCTTTCTATCTAAAGGTAGGCCAGGATTAGCAATGCTGAAGAGGAATGAAATATAATTGATGTGAACTTAAAGGTAAGAAGGAGTCCTTTCAGTCACATTCTCTCTCAGATTTTTGACCACACAGAAAACCTTCACTTTCTAGCAACTAAATTCCTTACAAATGAAGTAATCTGCTTGAGACTCAGAAACAGAACTACTGCTCATAGAACCATTTTTCATCGTCTCGGCCTTCTTTGATGTCTGAGGGGCAGGACATTGGGACGAGGATGAAAAGATGGAGGAGCCAGGTGCGGCTGGGAGCTGGGCAGGGGCAGCCATGGGGGAACTGGTCGTGGGGAGCTGTTCAGCTGCAAGTGTTAATTGTGAAAGGAGAAGGCCTGGCACCCTATCATGACTGCTGACCCTGAAGGTGATGCCAGCTTCTACCTGTCACTCCATTAGCTCAAGCATAAAGCTCCAATACTGCAAGTTCCATCTATGCTGTAATTCTATATCCTACATATGAATGCACTACTCTTTGAGATGCCCATATAGCCATAGTTACAACCCTGACATGTGTGTCTTCAGCAGATTTAATTATATGATTATATACCATTTTGTCCACAGGATTTTGCCTCAAACTGTGCTTGGGATGGAATTGCTCTTGGGATGAATAAGAGGTGTGTGACAAAGGAATCATTTGTCTGCAGGAGCCAGATTTCATTTCTTTCTGGAGTCTGAATAAATCTGATTGGTATTCAACAACAATTCATGTGGGGGAAAATGCATTTGAGTTTTGAGTTGCATGTTGAACAAATGAAGGTAAGAAGCCCATAGAAATGCATGAGCTTGTCTATGGTTTTAGAGGAAGGGGAGAAGTCTGAGTTGAGTACTTTGGCGAGTGCTTTTCTGACATGAAAATGGGAAGATGTGATAGTGGTATGACCCTTTCAGCTGTTCAGAAACAGGTAAAAAACTCAAGAAAGACATAGGACCACACCAACACCAGATACCAGTGCAGATGACAACTATTATAACATTGTTGGTGGTCTGTAAAGCACTCAACGAAATGGTGCTCCTTCTGCGCATCAAAATCCAAGCAGATCTATGCTGAGAAAGGCTATCAACAATCTACTTACTGAGGCCCTGTAGTGGGCCACATGTGATGGTACATGCTAGCCACAGTAGAGCAAATGAAAGCACCTGAGGCAACAGCATGGTAAGAAATTATCTGTAAAGATCACTTGTGACCCAAAGACTGGCAACAGAAGCAATGGGACTCTAAATCATGGTTTACCACTCTAACCTCTGTCTGTACCTGTGAGCTACAAGCTCATTAAAGTACCCTCCTTAACTAGTGCCCAATGCTTCTGTTACAGTTGTCCATTTCTACCTCTGGGCCTTTGGTTTGGCAGCTGCTTTTTTTCCTTGGAGACACTTCCTCACTGAAAGGGATTGGTGGTTTATCTTATGGCTCTAGTTAGGATAGTAGTGTCCATGCAACTTGCAGCAAACGGCCTGTGAACTCCCCAGAGCCTCACCTGTTGAAGCCCCTCAGTTTGCTTAATTGCACACATTATGAACTAACGGCAGTGCAGATTCCTCAGGGGTGAGGCAGAGCACTCTGCAAATGAAAACTCTGGTGTATGGGAGCCTAGCATTACCACTGTGGAGCACAGGACACCGGTGCTAATCAAACAGGGACCTGGCACCATGGGGCCCTGCTTGGAGGGAGGCTCAAGGGCAGGCAGCGCAGGGGTGGGTAATGAGACTTGCGCTGATGAAGGAACCACACACATGCAGCGTTCTGCTCCGCTCGTTGGTGACCCTGCCGATGGAATCCAGCGCTGTGCTCTGAACTCTGAGCCCTGCAGCTGGTCATGGCATGGGCAGTCGTGCAGGGGAACATGCAGATGGAGCAGATGGGAAATGGGAGGTGAGGTATCCCAGGTTACCGAAACAAGGAGACAGGCGTGCTTGGGACTCTGCATACTCAGGAGGCCAAGAGTCCCAGGGGATTGTGGCCAAATCTTCTGGTCTCTGTAGCATCTCGAAGTCAATTAGTGCCATGTACTGCTCCAGTTACTCTGTGATGACCTAATTTTTTCTTGCAGGGAGGTGGACAGCTAGGGTATGTTGTACAGTATTTTGCTACAGGTGTTAAATGCTGCCTAATCAGACACTCTCTGCGCACCCTTCCCCCCCTCCCTCGCCCCATCTCCAATGTCAACTAATTTTGCCAGGATTAGAGGTGGCAGCTGGCTAGCACAGCTCACCCTGCACATTCATGTTGGCCTCATGAGTTGCTGTTTGGCTCAGTGTACCATCTGTATATGAGTGTCAACAGGTAAATGCTCTATTCCTTTTATTTCCAAGATTGTACTTGGGAGGTTGCTTGAAAATGCTGACTTAATGGAGAAACAAAAGAGATGTTTACCTTCACCTTTTCATTGATTACAGCCCTGGCTAATCATGTGCTGTGAATTAAAATAATTTGTGCGCACAAGTGGGTTCTAGGAGTCTGATGTTAAATTTAGAAATGCGTTCATCAATAATAGCAGAAGTAGAAGTAAGTGCCTCCAGTTTGCTGCTATGCCTGGGGTAGAAGATAATTATCACTCCTCTTCTTTCAGCCCTGGTTACTTCAATTCTTGTGCTGGCAGCTGGAGCAATGTTTGTCTTGATACCTTTAACAGTAGCTTTCACAGACCAGATCAAGGATATTCAGCTTGGTTGCCAGTTGAAAGGAGATGAAACCTTGCATGAAGCTACTATGTAAATTCTGATGAATCATTGCAGCCCACATGGTTTATGCTTCACTAGTTTCACTATTGTATATCAGAAGTGGGCTGTAGTGTGGTGGATTTGATTTTTGGTGATTGTTTGTTTGTTTGTTTGTTTGTTTTCCTGTAGAAAGCTGTAAGAAAAGCAAGGTTCATACATCCTTTAAAAAAAAAAATCTGAGGTAGCTTAGTCATGTGAGTCTGGATAGTTGTCTCTGGAATACTGACCCGACTGCATTGCTGGTCAAGTTGATTTCATTTTTTGTGCCAAATTTTGCTGTTAGTTATTTAAGTGCCCAATTTAAGTAACTTTATTGCTTCAGTGGAGCAACAGTTGTGCAATTTGGGCTTTAACACGGTGAGACTTTGGTCTTCATGTTTCATTTCTCCTTCTTTTTGCATTTTTGACACACTGTTCAGAAACCACAGGTATTATTGTTTCTTTTTCTAGGGCAAGACAGTTTTTAGTGTAGAGTTTATTTTTGAAAGTTTTGTTTTATTTAGATAGTAAAATATTGATTTTGATCTCTGTTCCTGTCAGACGCTCTCTTTTGTCAAGATTTATTTGTCATTTGTATATCCACACTGCTTAGTGACTCCTAGCCTGGATATGCACTTTTGGATCCTATATCAATTAATCTGTGTCTGTTCTAGTGGTCACAGTGGAAACACAAACTGGTACATAGTTGTTAATAACGGGTGCTGCTGACTTAATGTTTCATTTGGTACTATTTTTGATACTTTGCAAAAGGAGGAAGACATAAGGTGTGAAGAGTATTGAGTGAAAGAATTCTGTCATTTGGTTTCCTGCTTTAACTAATTTCTATTTAAGGAAAGTGCAAAGCCGAGGAACTTATAACTTTGAGACTACCCAACTTCCTGTTGTAAAATTAGGTGAACTTTGCTTTGACTTGATTCAGAAGGGGTTTCAGAAGGATTGACTAGCAACCAGGGATTCTCAGTATTCCTTTGCAATCCTTGATAGTCTCCCTTTTTATTATTATTTTTATTTATTATTTATATACAGAAATGAATGTATTACAGATGGTCCTATGTGGCTCAGAGGGAGAAATAAACCTGTAAGTCTTGTCATTGTGAAGCTGCTTGAGTGGATGCATTAGTCAAGTTTCCTTGTAGTTGAGCTTTTGCTCTGCATTAACTAGGTACTAGCAATACCCCACCCAAATTTCAGAGTGATAGATTGGTTGAAGATTAGTTGAAGTACTGTTGTAGGATATCAAAATCTTTGATACCAGCTTTGACCATCATCAATTCTTTTTCTTTTACAATGCTTCTGGTGGCAGACATGAAACTGAAGGAGTGTGTGATTTAGCACTGGACCTCCAAAACAACTTTTCATAACAGCTGCTTAAAACGACTACGTTACAAAAGTTAGATTGATAAATTTGACTAGTAGCTGCCTGATGCACTAAGTTCATAACTAACTATGTATTCCCAAAATCTTTTGGGGAAGACATACCCATTACCTCTGACACAGGATTTTCTCAGGCAACCAGGAGCTTGGCTAATATATGGAGTCCGTTAAGGAATCATTAAACAGTTTTTTCCCCATCTATTTTTTCTTTTTATTTCCAAGGTGAGGAGGCTAAAAATAGGCCAACTTAAAAAATGTGTGATGAAACAGGGAGCAGGAAAAGCAGCTGGCTATATCATTGGTGTCCCTTTTTTATACATCATATAAAAGGCACTCTGAACTTCGAAAGATTTCCAAGATTTTGTGATATCAACTCTGCCTGAGACTCTTCAAACTGCACTACAGGAAGGCCTTAAGGTAACTTTGGACCCTCTGGCTCAAGGATTAGCTTCTAAAAGTTTCCTGACTGAGAGTGCTTTGCCTGAGAACACTCACAGATGGAAAACTGAAGAGATGCTGAAACAAAGCATGATGCTTTGCTGACGAACAAAGCTGATGTGGAGGTGGGATTGTACTCCATTTTTCTATGACCTGGATGAATGTTGTGAAAAGAAGGTTCTTACCTCTAGTAGGTTGGGGCAGAAGGACAGGTCAAAAAATGCTTTGTGGGGAAATTTTAGGTCCTGATCAAGGAGATACTTTTTAAGGAGTTTCAGCATTATATGGCAGTGCAGAGTCATAGCATTGCTTAAGTTGTAAAAGATATTTAAAATCCTTAAGTTGAACTATAAACCTGCCAATTCCAGCATTAATTCCTGTTCCCATGAACCACAGCATCATATCTTCTGAATGCCTCCAGGGGTACTTAATTTAAGCCTACGCACTTATGTGAGCAGTCTCTTCCAAGTTAAAAGGAATGCAAAAAAATAGTAAACAAAAGTTTTATTATCAAATGTCCATTCACTTAACATTTTGTTCCTTCCTACCCCACAGGCTGTGGTCTCTGAGCTCAGTCACATCACCGCCCCATCCAGTAGAACAACAGCCCAGAAAAGACCATTCTTCTGGAAGATCAACTCCCTCATGCAGATCAGCTGCACAGAAGCTTGATCAGAACTGGCTGCAGGTTCAGGGGATGCCGAACAAAGCTCTTGTTTTCTCAGAATGTCCAGGATGTTGCCCAGCTTCAAGGGCTAACAAGCACAGAAGCCCAAGGAACTTCCTGGAGTGATGCCTTTCTGAATACTAGAATCACGGAATCTTTTTGGTTGGAAATAACCACAAAGATCATCGAGTCCAACCATGAACCCATCTCTGCCAAGTGCACCAGTAAACCATGTCCCTACATGCCACATCTAACTTACTGTGCCTCCCGGCATGGTGATTCCAGTATTTCCATGCACAGCCTGTCCCAAAGCTTGACAAACCACCCAGTGGAAGCCTTTTCTTCATAGCCATAATGAACCTCCCGCAGCACAACCTGAGGCCATTTGCTCTTGTCCTGTCACCTCTTCCCCCGCAGGAAGAGACCAGCCCCCACCTCACTTCAAGCTCTCCTAAGGCAGTTCCAGAGGGTGAGAGACAGGCTCCCCTCTGAGCCTCCTTTGCTCCAGGCTAAACACCCACAGCTCCCTCAGCCATTCCCCATAAATCTTGCGCTCCAGACCCTTTCCCAGCTCTGTGGCCTCTCTCAGCACTTGCTCCAGCCCCTCAATGCCTTCTGCTGAGGGCCCCAAAACTGAAGGCTGGATTCCTGGCACTGCCACACCCCTGCCGGGTACGGGGAGACAAATCACTGCCCTGGGTCTGCTGGCCACGCCATTGCTGATCCAAGGCAGAATGCCAGTGGCCTTCCTGCCCACCTGGGCACACTCTGGCTCGTGTCCAGCCACCTGTGGGCCAACAGCCCCAGGCCCTTTTCTGCTGGGCAGCTTTCCAGCCACTCTTCCCCAGCCCGTGTAGCGCTGCAGGGGACTGTTGTGACCCGAGGGCAGGACCCAGGGCTTGGCCTCGTTGAGCCTCATACCACTGCCCCCCTCCCATCAATCCAGATTGTCCAGGGCCCTCTGTAGATCCTCCCTGCCATCCAGCAGATCAGCACTCCCACCCAACTTGGTGTCACTGCAAACTCACTGGGTTTGGGGACTCCATCCCCTCATCCAGACACTTGACACATGGCTTAGGCAGGACTGGCCCCAGGACTGAGCCCTGGGGAACACCACTGAAGACCGGCTGCCAGCTGGAGGCAAGTCCTGGCCAAGCAGCCAGTTTTTAACCCAGGGAGCAGGGCACCCCTCCAAGTCACACCAGCCACCTTCTCCCCGACAATTTTGTAGGAAACAGTGTCAAAACTTTTACTCCAATCCAGGAAGTCAACACCTACTGTCTGTTCCTCATCCACCAGATGAGGTCACCTAGTCCTAATAGGAGATCAGGCTGGTCAAGCAGCACCTGCCTTTCAGGAAGCCATGAGGGCTGGCCCTGATCCCCTGCTTGTTCTGCACGTTCTGTGTGATGGTTCTGAGAAGGATCTGCTCCCTGACCCTCCCCAGTGCCCAAGGCAAGCTTATGGATGGGCACCACATTTGCTAACGTCCACCCACCAGGGACCTCTCCAGTTAGCCAGGA
>WBMY01003933.1:313-35731 GCA_013397315.1 Donacobius atricapilla | reverse complement strand
GGGAGGGGAAAGGGGAGTGAACGAGGGAAAATCCAATAGGGATACACCAAGGAGTGGCTCAGGGCATGAGGGACACCCTCGGGAGCCAACTCCTTTGGGGAGAAGGAGAATTCCCTCTGGCTGCATCCAATCACTCAATGACTTTCCCAGAGCTTTCCAGAAGCTGGGTCGGGTTCCTGAGTGACCAGCAGCTCACCAGAGGGAGGAGCAGGGAAAGGACACATTCAATTTTTATGGAAACCGGGGAAGGATACATTGAGTGACAGGAGAGAGGGCAGGGAACAACCGCACACAGGAAACCAAGGGGGGTGAATAGAACAAAGCATTTTAACATATCAAATAAACATAAAAAATCCACACTGCTACAGGAAAAATTGTCCCTTCACAAACCGTGGATGAAATGTGTTTTTATACATCTGTGACTGAGCAATCCACAGTACAGAACTTATTTTTCTAGTGTTGAATTTTTTAGTTGCATTTTTTAAATTCATGCTGTCTCAAGAAGATAATTACAACTGAATCAGCAAATGCTACCCAATGTAGAATGGTGACTCTTGGGTAATTATGTAGTTCCTCACTTATTTTCAAAACAAAAATTGATTGTTCACTGGTTGGAAACTGAGTCTGTAATTTTTTCTCAATTGCTTTTATTAAATGGACAGGTGGAATGTCAATTTCTTTGAAAAGGCTACTGTAAATTCTTTTTCACCCAAGGCTCTGGGGAGACCTCACTGTGACCAGTTAAAGGAGGCTTATAAAAAAAGATGGAGGACAACTTCTTACATGGGATGATAGTGACAGGACCAGGATGAACAGTTTTACATTAAAGAGAAATTTAGATTAGATATCAGGAAGGATTTTTTAAATTCAGAGTAGAGTGAGGCACAAGAACTGATCATCTAGAGAAGTAGTGGATGCCCCATGCCTGAAAGTACTCCTGGTCAGGTTGGATGGAGCCCTCAAGAACCTGATCTGGTGGGTGGCATCCCTACATATGTCAGGGAGGGTGGAACTAGATGATCTTTATGGTCCCTTCCATTCCAAGACATTCTATTATACTGTGTTTACTTATTATGTGTACTCCACTCTTATTAAGAAGATGTAACAGATATTGGACTCACTGTAAACATAAAAAAAAAATGATCTCTACCCTGAAAAGCATTGGTTACTTCCCTAAATGCTTTGGTTCTACTGTAGAACCACAGTATTTACGGGCAATTACAACAGGCACAATATGCTCTAAAGAGGATAAATTGAAAAGAACTGTATTTTTCCCAGTGGACTGTGATGTCCAAATTCAAGTCAAGACCTGGGAAGGGGTGTTTTGTTTTGGAAGTCAATGATTCCCTCATGACTAATTTATTACAGTAATGCTCTGTGCTATAGAGAAGTTGATGTCATACCACTGTACACTGGGATCATCAGTGCAGTACACACTAGCTTATACATTTAAGTTGGTTATATCTCTTCAAATTTCATTAATACAGCAGTAAAAATAGTAATAAAAATAATAACAATAACAATAAATCTAGAAAGCTGGAATTTAAGAGGAAAAATAACAGTAATATGTAGGCTGAGTCCACCATTTACATGATAATTTTTGTGATGTCATAAATTCATCCATAGTCATCCACATAGTCAATCCACTACAAGCTTAATGTTCAGTAGGGACTAATCCAGCAATCTTCAAAGGAGAACATTTTTTTAAAAAAACAAAATAACATATTTTCTATATATTTCTCAATATGTCTTCTCAATAGATCTTTCTGTCCTTTGGAGGGACCTAAGAAACAAAAAATTAATTTCTGTGGCAATAAATCTGCTGTAAAGCATAATCTGAGTAGTAGTCCAATGGTTGTCCTGTGCCTTATAAGAAAGACAAAAATTCTTCCCTGCCCATCTGTGAGCCTGGACTTAAGACACTGGCAAGCTGAAGGTGAATTCAATAACTAGGTCCTTTCTGGAATTGTGTTAGGATAATTGATTCTGTCATGCAATGTGCCTCCACTATGAATCATACCACACATAGTTTCTGAGACAGAGAGAGAGAAAGAGAGACCGTGCGGTATTCTACCAAAGTTTTAAAACTTGCATAATTTAAAAAAGTGTCTAAGAGCCTTAAGATGAATACAAACCGTGAGTATTGTAAACTCAGTCCTGATGTGGATAAATCTAAGGCCGCCTCTATTAAAGTCAACTTACAAGATTCAAACCAGTTTTTGTAAAAAACTCCTTTCCATTAAAGGAGCTTTATAAGTCGTTATAATATTTCTGAAGAAATTGAAAAATAATATCTTGAAAAAAACCCCACAACTTTAAAATAAGCAGTAATTATCTAGTCTCAGTTGTCACTAAGTACAGTCCAAGGGTGGATATTTAGGCAGTCATGCTGATTTTGGTTTTTTCCTCAATTTTATTTCTCACAACCCACTCCCTATTTTCTATTTGTTTCCAAACTTCTCTAGTTTGAAAGAGGTGTGGAGGACAGCATGCAGATTTCACTGCTATCATCTTGAGTTAATCTCCATTATTATGATAAACACTCTGTAGCTTTCCAAAGTTGATAGTTTTAAGATGTATCAAAATGAGAAAAAGTAAACCAAATCCAAATGAAAAACATCCAGACAGCGCATACAACAGCTTCATCCCCTGAAGGTTATGAATGGAATTCACTACACTGAATTCAGTGAAAACAAGAAACAGAAGATAAAGAGGAAAATCAGAGTCTGAAATACTAAAAAACGTGTCACCATCGCAGACATGACAGAAGATTTTCTGTTATTTCCATTGCTTAGTGCAGAGCTACATTCATACCTGTCATACATCCACCATTCCCTGAGTTGGGCTAACAGAGATCTGCAAAGATCACATCTTCACAGGAAACATGTCATTCCCCTCCCCTCTGCAGCTTTTATACTTTGCTGTGCTGACTCTTGCTCTTTTGATACACATTTGTCCATGCAGGTCATCCATATCCCTGTATTTGTGGTAAAGGCTTTCAGAGTAGAAATAAGGTAAGATATGTTTTTCTTAAATATATCACCAAAAGTAATTACTCAGTAAAAGAAGAGCTATCCATACTGCCCACACTGTTCTCCTTAGACAGACTGTCTTTGAATTATTTGATCAAAATTCTGCATCAGAGAATATCGTAGAAAGGCTGCACATTCAATTCAGCTTCATCACAAAGTTATTACTGCATTTGTACTTTTAAATGTCTTAGTAGTTTAATGAAAAGAATGAAAATGTTCCAAGAGGTGTATCCCAAGATTAATTTCTATCAGCCTTTGAAAGTTATGTACTTTTCTGTACTGATTTATAGAAATGTATGCTGGATGAATCTCATCTAAGTTTGGTTGTCAACTCATAATGCATTTCACAATTTCAAGCTCTGAAATTCAGAAGGAAAAAATCAAGCATTTATTCAGGATATGAGTGAATAGAAAAACAGTAGTGAACAGAAACAGCATTTGAAAACCATCTTAATCTAGTAATTTTTATTCTCTCCCACATCTCTACTCCTTCTTCACTATGCCTTCTATTTCAAGTGACTCTACCCACCCTCTCTTCCTCTATTAATAAATCAGATGAAATGTACAGGCAAGCCTTGGTTTCCATGGTAATCAAATTCTGACCTTGTTGTTCAGGATATTTATTCTCCTGTGCCTATGGGCTGGGATTTATGAACAAATAAAACTAGTTTGTCAGGTTCTGTGTTTGAGATGTACAAATTCTGGTTATGGAAATGTTAAACATCCTGGAGCCTTTTTTCCCCACTCTCCTAGTGGCTGTTCAGGACAGGCCATTATTCCATACTCTTGCTTCGGAATGAGTGTTGGAACGCCTGGATTCCCTGATGGTACAAGAGGTATGTCAGAGATTTGCCAGTGCAAAAAATCTCTCCCTTTTTGTTATGCATCTAAGTGAATTTGCAAGTGCTCTATAGAAGGGAAGAAACTGAATAAATTAAAATTTTCCCCATAGAAATACAGACTTCAGGAGTCAATTTACACCAGTTCTGCATTCCATATGCAGTTTGTGAACTTCACTTTCAAACTGGGAAGTTTGAATATATATTAATCAAAATTAGTATGATACTGCTCACTGGTCAAGTCAGTCATAATTTCAGAAAATGAGATGTGGGGAGGACATTGCAAAATGTTCTCCATACAGTCAGTGCTATTATTCTCAGACTGGCTGCCGAGTTAGAGTAAGAAAACTGGGAGGAGTAACATGGGTTGTCCGTAGGTAAACTGAGGATTCAATCAGCTCAACCAAAATAATCTTGATCACGGTCTTGCTTTGCAATAGTCTACTTTTATTTCATTGCCATATTCAACCACCATGAGCACTTCCAGCAGCTGCAGCAAATAAAGGCCATGGGCACATCAGCTTCCTCCCACAGACACCCAAGGAGGGTTGCTTAGGTCTCTTCCCCTGTTGCCAGCAGATAGCTGGGGGTGGGAGGGTTGCTGGCAAACAGCAGTTGCAAACAGACACTGTGCCCACCCTGCTGCTGTCAGCCTGCTCATCCCACCCCTTGGCAGAAGAAAGGGCTTAAAGGGCTTCCAGTGCAATCAACAGCAAAAATCCTATGAATCCACTGGGAGCTGGATCAAACAGAAAGTAGATCTTCTGTGCTCAGCATTTACAGGGTACATAGTTACAGAGGAGTCTGTGAAAACTGTTCATAGTGGGGGGTATGCTGAAATAAAATCCAAGTGGATTTTGATTGCTTTGGGTGGGAGGAGTGGATGTAATTTCATTTTTTTTATTTGCCAAGGGAGGTAGCGGCATGCCAAATCCAGGGGAGAATGTAGATCTTCTTTACAGATCCTTGGAATTGAAACAATTTGCATAAATACAGTGGTTAGATTTCACCAGTTTTTGCTGGAATTTTTCCTAGTCAAGTTGGATTTGTATCTTGTAGTGGGTTTTTTGGGGGAAAACAACTCAAACAGGTTGCCTCGCCATACATCCCTGAATATTTTTTAATCAGTGTATAACAGTACTTAAATCACCATGGCATTCACAATAAATATTAACTTTTTTTTTAAACTTTAATTGGCACAGATTATTAACAACACTGTCGTCAAGTTGCCGATCATGAGCTCACCAGCATTAAAGAACAAATCCAGTACTAAGCAGTTTTTATTACTTTCCTTTAGCATAAATGTAGTTCTAAAAAAATTAAAATAATAAACAAGTAAAAAACCCAAATCTAATTTTGCAGACATCTGATGTATTAGAGTTGATTTAGTTTTACTAAACTTAGACATTATTTCAATCCTGATATTTTCTACTGTATGTTATGTGTTTTTTCTAAAGATAGCCCTCCCTGAAAGAAAATACCTACAAACCTTCCCTTTTCCCCAAACTGTTTTACTCTTTGAGACATTTTTATTGTTCTATTTCATTGTTAATTAGGGTAACAGCTCATTAAAATATTACAAAGCTCAGAGCATAATTGGGCAGAAGCACTTGCCAATGAATAACATCTGCAGCAATGTGTATGTGTATTTATATTACAGCAAACTTGAACCCACTCGTTTTTTTATTTTCTGCTTCTAAATTCTTTGTCATAAGTAAAGCACTAGGCAAATGCATTAACCACATAGGCTACAGTACAGTCATTGTCACAGAGTGAAGTGACAAATATAATTTCATCATTTGACCAAGGTTAATGCCAGGGTAAACTACTCTGTGTTAGATGTCTGCAAAATGCTATTTGCTCTTTTTATTATATTATTATTCTAAACTTATCTGCACTAATATTGGGCTCTTTCTGTATGTCTGGTTTTGATACTTACTGTCTGTGCATGTGATGTCCTAAGCCGAACTGCATTTGGAAGACAAGCAGAGCCTATCTAACACTTACTGCCCTCTCCCAGTCTGTCTCTTACAATAAAACATAACTGGAGTCCTCTTGCAATGAAAATTTTGTCAATAATGAGAGACAGTCCAATCCACAAGTATTTGGATAAATACATTGCTTTGTTTCTCTTTGACTATTATTTGTGGAATTGGGTTCACTGTAACACAATCATATAAAAGAGAAGGAAAGAGAGCTGTTCTCCTATTAAAAATAAATTCTTGTAACAATAAGAGAGAGAATTACCACAATTTGTGGCAGAGACAATAGAACACACAAACCCTTCTGAGCAAAGCATGTTGTCCTAGCCAGCCTATATAACACTGTGTGCAATGCTGGGAAATTACATGTTTAGAAAAAGACAGTGTAGAGACATTTAAAAAATCCTTAGGGAAATGGGCTGCTATTGGAACTTCTGTGGTGCTGAGGTCTTTTCAGGACTGTGCTCTTCCCTCCCTCCCCAACACCACCCAAGAGCTCAAGCTCTCACTTTTTGCCAAGAATCTGACATACACCTACCCAGCATTTAAAACTGTCAGTTGTTCTTATGCTTATAAATAAATAAATGCATTTCCAAAATAATTTAGATCCTAGAAACTGATAACAGATCTTTAAAAGATTCTGATCGTAGTTTGTCCCTTTAATTCTCCCATGCTTACATTGAATATATTGTCCTCTGGGAATTCTATTGGAGGTTTCCCTGTTCCCAGTTTTTTCCTGCATTTTCTGCCAGTTGTTTCTAGATTGAAACCATTTTACTAGACAACTACAAGCATGTGCATATTTTCCTGAATTAACTAATAAAATATATGAAAAAACAGGTAGCTCTTAGGAAAGTTTGTGCGTTCTCATGCAGTATCACTTGAAAAATGTGTTGATCAGGGAGAAAAGACAAGGCACCAGCCTCCTCTTAATAGGCATGTTTAGAAGCACTCTACCTTGCATCTCTGACCTAAGCATTTTGGTATTTTTCACTCAAGCCCAGATCAGACTCTGCATTGCACAACTCTCATCTCACCACCCAGACTTCTCCAAAATCATCACTACAGTTCTCAGTTTGACTCTCATCTGCACTGTCTCTCACAGCCTCAGGTGACCCTATTTCCCTCTGTTATTACTAACATACCTCTCTCCAGATGTGTTTATAATATGATCCTGTTCAGGGTGAAAGAATGGAATTAGGAGGTTTTGTTTTTCTCCAGATGAAAAAGGTTTGCAGGCAAAATTAAAATTTAAAAAAGTAATAACAGACAAGGAAAATTAACTCAGCTCAGAACAGAAAGAAAAGCCTAGTTTGCAATTTGTGGGGCCTTGAGAATAAGCAGATGATGGCATCAAACTGTAATTCTGTTCCCACCTACCCTAATCAACTCCAGTTCTAGAGCATCAGACCTGAGTTGGAAACTGGTGAATGGAGAGGAAAAGGGATTCTCTAGAAAGAGAGCTGTCTTTCCTTAGCAGAATTCACTGCCTTAAATTGGCTCAGATAATGTATGTTTAATACTAATCTGAAAAAATTAGACCTCTTAATGAATCTTTATATTACATCTTTTTAAGTCTGCCAAACTGGTGAAGAGATTTTTGTGGTGCTTCAAATAACACAAGAGTGCAAGAGACAACAAAGATACTTGGTAATTTATATTGGAGCAATTAAGATTCAAACAAGAGCAAAGTAAATGATTCTTCCATTCCTTCCTTCTCCTTTGTTTCAAAATGTTTAAAGATAGAAAATAATTTATGTTGCATAGAAATGAATACCTCTACTTTTGATTTTTTGTTTTTCATTTGACACCCTGTACATTTAAAGGTATAGTTTTGCCAGAACCAGTGGAAAAGCCTGGTTAGATTTTATTCTATGCATCTCATTTTCATATATGGGGAAAATCCAGCAGTCCACCACATTGTCAAGAATTTCAAATAGCAAAAGTCTACCTCTTATGTGCTAGTCCAGGACTATAAAATGAGAAAACTCCGAAATTAATTTAAAATTAGAATTTATGGGGGAAAAAGAGTTTTTGACTGTCCATTTGATTTTATGGCTCAAATTTTCCTAGTGAGACGTAACTTCATGTATTGAAGAGAGGTACATGCTAAAACATTATATAAACAACTTTTCTCAAGCTTTTGGTGTGCAGTCATTGCAAACAGAATCTCCTTTTAAGTGTAGCAGCAGCTGGATGCTCTTAGACTCTTTATCAAGATGTGGAACCAACCCCGTGCAGAGCTGAGAGTCCACTGACTTGATCCCAGCAAAAAGACACAGGATGAATAAGGTAAAAGGAAATCAGGAAATGAAGACACCAGTGCCTCATATATTATGCAGAGTAAGAACTACTTTCCAAGAAACCCTGAGAGACACAAGATTCATGTTTTCATGAGTATTTCATGTTTCCGGATCGAAGATACTGATGTATATCTTTCCTTTTATTAACTTGCTATGTTACAAAATGTGAAGAAAACCAGAATCTGTGTTTCAAGACTAATTTCTTAGTCAGGAAAAAAGGATGAATTTGGATCAGTTATATGCAGGCAGACATGCCCTGATCATATCTCCCTGGATATTTATGTCTTCAGATTTGAATCACTATCAGTCACCAAAGTGAGATGCTCTTTCCAGATACAGAATGTAAAGGAGAATATTCCTTGCTTAGATTGATCAAAAAGATTCATTGAAAAACTACTTCTACATGAAACAAAACTGGCCACCAGAAAAATGGATGGCAAGTATTCCAGTTATATAAATTATATCAAAGATAACGTATTTACAAACAAAATCCATTCTTTTCCCCCTTTACATACACTTTTTAGATGAAGCAGTTGGGATAGAGGTGACTAATGCGCACTCCAACTTAAACCGTAGAAAAAAATTCTGCTAATTTAATTGCATATGACATATAAACAGTTAGTTGAAAAGCCAGGAAATTCACAGCATCCCCCTGCCATTAAAAGAATATGACTAGTGAGATTTTATCTTTCCCTAATAAATTTCAGTTAAGGCTTGATTGTAATTAGACAACCCAAGAGAATTCATTCTGGTTTTGCATGTGGCTGAACAAATCAAAATCCAAGAAGGGAATAAGCTTGAACAAAGGACTATACAATAAATACATGTGCAGTCAACTCTGGATTATCCATGGTTATCTCATCTGTACCAGTCAGTGCCTAGTGCCACATGAGTAATAAGCAGGCATCACTATTCTCCTGAGCTCTACTCTTTCTGTTTCTCCTTGCTCATTCATTATTGTGGATAGAAATTTTAAATTGCTCTGTGTTTCCTATGTCTTTATTTTTACACTTACTATTCCATATTATACCCAAACATATTCCCCAGGATGACAGAATCAGCTGTTTTGTGCCTAGTGTTACTTTCAGTAGTTTCACTCTGGCTCAAAGTCTGCTGGCAAACTGTTTCAGCAGTTAGAAGGATCTCCTTCTCAATCCTAGTTACTATCCAGTTTAGTTTTCCTGAAAGTTGAATGGAGCCTTTTGCAAAAGATAAAAGACAGTGGAGGCCTGAATTTGGTCTGTACTGGTGAAGGATTACTGCGTGTTATATGCCTTATTCTCCTCATTCTTTCTAAATCAAGGCTAAATCCACTCAAGTCAAAGAAGGTAAAGAAAGCCAGGCAAGAGAAACAGGACCTCTGTATATAATTTTTTCCTCTTCAGCATCAAAAACAGTGAGTCAGTTCCCCATCGTTACAAAAAAGATGGTGTGAAAATGAATAATGTTGGTGTGATGCACAGCACAGTCACATCACATCTGCTGAGAAAAACAGAAAAGGGAAAGTGGCAGTCAGCTGCCACCGCCAGACAGATTCATTCCAAGGGCTGCACATCTGGATCCTGCAGCTGCCAAACTCATGGTGACTGATTGCTTCCAATCCTCAAGTAATCAGAGGTTAAGTAACAGAAGCAGCATGATCCCAGTGCAATCAGAAAAGATATAGCAGCTATTACTCATCAGTGAAAAACTATTTTGTTTGTTTTCTCCACATTCATAAGATGTCTATTAACATGTGAGTAGCTAAACTTCTAGAACTGGGAATGGTGAAGGAGGTTTTTTCAGTGGCCATTTCCTAAAATATCATACCCGTCCTTAGTACAGCAATGTCATGTATGCTCATGCTTTCTGGTTCAAAGAAAATGAGTTATACTGTCATAATTCCATCATTAGAGCTGGTCTGAACATGTCCCCTCTCTCTTTCCCTCTCTTTATGCTCATTTTCTTGTGTCCTAAAAAATATAATAAACCCCCACTTATTTTCAAATAGAAATCAACATTTTTCAACAGAGCCAGTTGTTGCACATATAAGTCAAATAAATTAAAAAAAAAAAAGTAAACAGAATTTTCCCCTAATGTGCTATTTAATGAAAAACTAAAGCAAAATAAACAGAAACATTTTTTGAAAATATTTATTTTTTAGTATGCTCAGAGTAATTTCTGATTTTTAATGCAATGAAATCTGAATCAGACCATCAGAATGATTTTGCAGCTTTTTACAGTGTACACATAGGCTATTATTTCAGAACAGTTAGAGATATTATATATGAGATTTTAAAGGTTTCTCTTTCTTTTCTACAACAACGCAGTTGCCTAAAAAATATACATGAATCACATCTGGTGACTATAAACATAATTTTAATCAATAGTATGTATTTCTGTGATTTAAATATGCACACTGAAATACTGGTTTCTTTTTCTTCTCAATCGGATAAAAATAAAGAAGTGTTCTGAATGTGACTAAAATACATTCATACCAGTAAGCTGTAAGAGCCTGAATGTTCTTTGCATGTTTGGGGTACATCTTTCATTGACTTGAACAGTCAGAAGTCTCATCTAGGAATCAAAAGGAAAACACACATGTACTTTGAGGTGGATAAATGTAATTGTGAATTCTATCTCTGAATAGCTACCAGTAAAACCCAGTTATCAGTAATTCCCGGATTTCATTTGAGTGATTTAACATTTCTCTGTGACGGTGCAACTGCAAGATCCTACTCTAAGGATTTCTTTCTATTATTATGTCTGCCTTGTCCTTACATGTACTGGATGAAATCAAGAATTTTTGAGTATTATTTACAAATTGGGTCCAGTGGGAAGTTATCAGAAGCATATGTAAATCTTTGGGTGGCAACATTAAATTAGAAGCAGTACAATGTATTAGAATCACAGAGTCATAGAATCATAGACCATGCTGAGTTGGAAGGGACCCACAAGGATCATTTGGTCCAGATCTTGGCCCTGTACAGGACAGCTCCAAGAGTCTCAGGCACACCATATGCCTGGGAGCACGGTCCAAATGCTTCTTGAAGACAGACAGGCTGGTGCTGTGACCACTTTCCTGACTTAAAATGTGCTCTGTAGTGAATTGGTGTCAAAACTATGGCAATAATACCAGGTATAGACAGAGAATTCAAGGAAATTTGGCTAGTTATGCAAGTAGAAATTTAGAAATGTTTTCAGGGTTCTTCATCTACTTGTGTGGTTTGCTCAGTTCATTTCATTTCACTGGACTTTCTGATTTCCAATATCCAAGAGAATGATTAACCTATCTCCACCACATACACTTGAGATAGGGAAGCACTATCCTGATTTAAAGGCAAAGATGTATAAACTAAGTGAATTGTGCCAGATCAACCCCCATATGTGGTACAAGATGGGATTTTTATGATGTTTCCAGAATCTCAATTCAATAAGTTGGCTAGACTGGAAGACCATATTTTAATATTTCAGAGAGTTTTTGCTTAGTTTGGTTGCTAAGTTTAGCCACATTCAGGTTGTTAATCCATAGCTCTAGGAAAAATTAATGGAGAGAATGAAAACTTATGTGTCTAAAGGGGTTTTATAATATTTCTGATTTAAGATCTCCCAGAAATCCTAGGATGTACAATACTAATATTTATTCCGTTTTAACTAGAGGAGGACTTAGAATGAACGGCCATTTTACAAATTGTGTAATCAGAAAACTGTGTAGAAGTACCATGAAATACTACAGAAAAGTGCATACTGTTTGCTGCTGGACTGCTTGTGCATTGGCTTGAGGAGTCTAAACATGAGATTGGTTATGGCAGCTAAAGTCATGCAAGAGGCAAGTCATATGAGCTACTTAGTCATAGCTGCTAGGACTGAGATATTCCACAAGGGCAATGTACACAGCAGATTATGCGGGCTAATGCCTTTGCCCATGGCTGGGGGTGATTTTTTGACTGATCGAAGATCCTCAAGAAGTCAGGACTGTGAAACCAATAGCTAAAGGACTCTCACTTGTTTCTAAACAATGAGTTCCTATAAAGAAACATCCAGGACCATGTATCCTTAAAGAACAGACCAGTATTGTCCCTGGGGTATCACTTATCAATTCTGTGTTCCTACTGTAAGCCAAAGCTATTTTATTAATCACGCCAAAACTATTTGCTTTCTTTTTCTCCTACCAGACATCTATTTTTTCCTGTGTAAAACGTGTGACACTTTCAAAAGTTAAAGGACCAGAGAAAGTCAATATTGAGGATCTCCAGCAGCTTTTTCAAAGCAATAAAAGATACCCTCTAAGCAAACACTCACAGTATGATATGAGTAGAGGCAGAAATTAATAGAATCAAAGGCAGTAATGATCAAAATTGCATTAGCTGCTGTAGCCTGACACCAAATACTCTTAGCTACCTTTCCCAAAAACATGAAGCAAAAGGCAGCTAGCTAGCCTCCACGTTTCCTGTCTGTTTCGAAGGTCACCTGCTTGATGCATCTGATTAACACCACTTCTTCCCTGTGTCAATGCTATGTCCTTTCCTTCTATTTCTTCTTTCTGGTATTTGTTAATGTCTGTGTCCCTTTTGCTTCAAAAAAATCATAAAATTCAAAAAATCGAGATTATTTTGAAGATGTGATCACCAAAGTAGAAATCATCACCTGGTTTTAGTTATAATCAGCTTTATATAAAGGCCATGTCTGGTCTTCACAAATGGTGAAACATCGCCCATTATACATGTCTCTTAAACAGAATTGGACTCAAGTGAATTTAACAAGAAGGTTTATTTTGTCTTTTTTTTTTTCTTGTTTCATTAATTACACAGTGGAATTTACCACTTTTCCCACAAAATAGATCTTAAATTTTGTTTAGTTTCAGAAAAATAACTGTAGAAATGATGTGTGTGCAACAGAAATGCACCATGTTTGCATGGAGTTACATGTGTTTTGTGCTTTGAACATAAATAGACTTTTTTCTCTTTGTTTCACAGAAACTGATCTGTCTAGGAGACAATAAGCTTGTTTCTTTCATGATTCACTCATTATCAACACAATTGTTAAGTGTTTACAGTTGCAGAGCTTTATTTAATACAGAAAGAGGAAAGAAATTAGCCAGAAAAAAATCCAGCTTACATTCCAATTTCTCATTCATATCCAGAGACTATTTTTCAGCTGTGTCTTTTATGTTTGTCTGGAAACCACGTGCACATTAAACAGTAAAATCTTACCTTTTTGTTAGTGATAAAAATGTGGAAGAAGAAGATTTAAGAAAGAGAATAGGTCTAACCTATAAATGGGAGAAGGACAGTTTTCATGATATTTCTTTTCAGGGAAAACCCTGAGGACTACTGAGGACTTTTTAGGATGTCCTTATTACTCTTTTAAGTCTCTTGAACTACCAACAGTGTTCCTGGTGATTTCGTTTAATTTAATTTAATCCTGTTTTAGAGACTAATTTCATAGTTGTTACCCATCAGTGTCTTCAGATAGGAATATAAAACCAAAAACATGGTATGGAAAATCAATGGTTCTATTGTAACAACACAATTTGCAGTGCAAAATTCACATCCTATTTCTTTAGCAGGAGAGGGATTTCAGACTGGCTGAGAAGGAGATCTGATCTGAAACAGATTTCCTTGCTGTTCAACACATAGAATGAGCTCACATGAAAAAATCTAATACTGCTTGATTACTTATTAGTTCATCAACCTACTTTGATATTTATTTTTCTCCTGGTTGACTTTATTTCCATCATTACTCCCTTAAGCAAGGTTTGTTTCTGGGAACACAGGCATAGATCAACAAGTTTAATAGCTTAAACTTATTATCAATGTTAAATGTAGCAAGTGATAGTCTTGCAGGTATAAAGCTTGCAAAAAGTTTGGAGTGTCAAGCATATTTTAGACCTTCAGTATCTATTACGTTGTTTGTTGGTTTGTGTTTTCTTGAAACTGACTTTAAAATTAGGAAAAAATTATTCCTATTGGATTTTTATTATCCCCACCCAGTTTCCAAAGACAATTTCAGAGTTCAAGAGGGTATTTTTTTGATTGAAGAGCATGCAGTAAACCTTACAAAACATTAAAAAGGCCAAACAAGCAAGAAAATCAAACTCAAGGTAACTGGAGGATCGTAGAGAAAAAATCCTTTTTGTGCAATGTTTCAAGCATGTGTTATACTGATATTTCTCTAAAAAAAAAATAACATGAACTTTTTAATGCTAATTTTGAAGTATCCAGGAAATGCATTTTTTCTTGTCTAAAGTGAGAGTTTTCGGGATATTTTCTGTGTCTTAAAAGCCTCCAGCGCAAGTTGCAGGGAGTGTGAGTTTTGGTTTGATTAGGTAGGAGCATACCTTTCAACAAAACTGGTTAGGTTTGCATAAATACAGTTGCCTTGAGGTATGTAAACATCATACCTATTTCCTTTTCAATATGAGCATTAAGTGAAAAAGAAATAAACCATCCTTTAAGAGAGAAGAGGGCTGGATGTTTACTTGAAAGTAATATCTTCAGGGAACATTATGTAGCTTTACATTCTTAAGTCAAATACAGTCTCACTTTAAATATGTGTGGATAAAACCACTCTTGAATCAAAGTAGTCATTAAATTTTGTGAGTTGCCTGATTTGATTGCAAATTAAATGTGATGGTAGAAGTGTGCTCCTTCATTGTAACTTTTGTAACTTGTAATTCATGAAGGGTTTCGATAAATCAGTTTCCATGGTATGGGCCTGGTTTAAGGTCAGCACTTTTTCAGGCATTTGGTCTTGTGTCGCCCCGATTTTTTCAGCCTTCTCTTCTGTTTCACAGTTTCATGTTTTGGGTTCTTTCTCACGCTCTGGTCTGTAAACACAGCCAATGTTATTGTAGTTTAAGAAAAGTTTTCATTCTTTGTCTTAGAGATATGGACAGCTGATGGACAGTTGTCTTGACCAATGGGATGGGGAGAGGTGTCAACCTTCTCCCCCAATCCCTGTCCTTTGTAGGAATACTGTATAATGGAGTCAGACCCTTTTAAATAAATCAGTTTTTAGTTCATGCCTTCTGATCAAAGTGTGAGTGTGTGTGTGTGTGTGACGAACTGTGTCAGTCTTGAATCCAGTATTTAGCTCAGTTGAATGCTGATAGGTGTGGTTCTTCTGCATGCATGTTTCCTTTTTTTTTTTTTAATTAAGTACTCAGACCTACTTCAAACATTGCACAAATATGCAAGTCAACTTTATGATTAATAGCTTCAGACTCAAATGTGCTTTTTGTTTTTGGTCTTCATGGAGAATCTACTATTTCCACTGAGACTTTTTCAACAACTTTAGCTGTATTTCAAGTTAATGAGCTTTTTCAATTAAAGCTTCAGATATTTAGCCTTTGGTTAACATTTAGATGAACCAGGGTGTACCTAATTATGTTGGGTGAATTCTTAAGAGGCTCTGCATATACTTCATTCATAAGAAGCACATTTTATGTTGTGGGCACGTAGTGGACTTCAATCTAGACTGAATGCAAAACACCCTTGTGAAAACAGTGTTACCAATAGGTCTGAGAGTTGGAGGAATGACTGCACTAGCAAATGCCCTTGAGAATGTGCAACATCAACCATTCTGAGTGGCAGAGAAACCAGGACTGCCATTAGGGTAAAAACTAAACAAAGAAAAGAAGGCTGAGTAAAGATTTAAGAACATTGTCTAAACTGAGCAAAACATGTCAGAACAGCATATTGAAATCTTACTGTTTGCTTATAGAGACTAGCAGTGAAACCAACAAAGGAATTAAACTAAAACCCTCAACAGTTTAACATGATAAAAAAGAGGATGGGGGGAAACCGTGTGTTTTCCAAATTGCGTACTTTGGTCCAGCTGGACCAAATATGGAGGAAACATGGCTTTACACACTGAATTCCCTGGGAAATGGTATCTTCTGTTTTGGGATTCTTTTGTTTCTAATCACTCTACCAGACTCCTGGGTGCAGAAGTCATCACACAAGATAGTCTGACTAGACTAGAAGACCAGCACATGAGATTAAGTTGTTGACTTTCATTCAGGGCAAACATTTAAACCCATGTCATGTGTAACTTTTGCAACCCTGAGAAGATCACTTAGAGTGTCTCACTCTTGAGTCACCACCTGCAGAACAAGAAAGCCTTGCATCTATAAAACACCAAATGTGAGGATATTTTGGGCTTGCCATAAGAAAAGAGTAAGTCGAATACCTACCTAAGAAAATAATAAATAGTATTAAACTACAAAGTTCATCTCCAAACTGAGATGTTTAAGATTTTATACCTAGGGACCTAGGTTGACCAATAGTCTGTGTATTCAGTTCAGGTTTCTTTTACATTCTAATGATTTTTTACATTCTAATAATTTTTACATTCTAATGGCTGTCCAATTGTATGGTGTAGAAATGCCTTCAAATAACCTTCCAAAACCCCTGCTCCCTTCTATAACTCTATGTTTTAAACTAATAAATACAAATTTCTATGTATCTTTATCTAATGCATGTATGGTTTTCTCAGCTCTGCTCAGTGTCTGTTTGCAGGCTGGTTAGATAGACACCGTCAGGGTAGTCTCTGACTTGTCTGGGCAAACTTTTTGATGGGGAAACCTGTCAGAATAGAAAGGGAAATGAATTGACATTGTTTATCCTTCACAGAGAAAAGCTGATAAAAATGTATTATCTTCTATCAAACTTTCTGAAGCTGACCATTGGCTGTAAAACTGGTGGATTCAACAGCCAAGAAACAGAACAATGAGATTGTGCAGCATTTTTTTTTTTTTTTCAAAGCTCTTTTGATAAAGAGAATTTAAAGGCAGGGAAAGAATTTCAATGGCTATTATTGCTATAATTATGATCTGACTAAAAGAACAACCACTAAAGTTCCTGGTCTTGTTTCTCTCTTCCACCCAATCCTGCTCTAGAAAAGCACTAGAGAAACTGTGCTAGGATACAGTTCTGAAGTCAGCACTTGTAATACAGCTTTTGATACTACTGCAGGGAATGATTAAATAAGAAATTGCTGTCTTTGTGACTGAAGCCTCTGTCTATATCAGAAAAAAACTGACAGCTGTTTCTTCAAGATTATTTGAACAACATATCTGACCCAAAAAGAAAACACCACTTTTCTCATCAGCAAATGTTGTGTTAAAGTGGAAATGTAAAAAAATTCCAACTGAACTTGCCAAAATTGTGAGAGTAAAGGTATTTGCCTTAGGAAGAAAAATATCCACCATGCTCTCAGCACTGAAGCATAAAATGGCTGTTTTCCTTCCATCTGAACTTCCTGTGCTTTCTGTGTTGTTTTACTAAAAACAAGGCAGAAAAATCTTGGAGGCTAGAAAAACACACTTGCGTATTATTTCTTTTTTTGAGGATACTTTCTGCATAGCATAATCCAGATCCAATGTCACACTTCTGCTTTTTATCTGTGGAATAACGGAGCCTGTATCACTACAGCTGACTTTTCATTGCTAGGTAACAAAGCGTTTTTGCTTGGCAGACATGGTCACAATATAGTCATCTTCAGGGACTGCCCCAATGCGCAGGAGATGTATTTGTCATGCAAATCCCCATCCTGGACAGTTAATCCAGAGGCAGCACTTGAATGCACACGGGATGCTAGACCCAGGCTTGGGTGGTGGGAGGGAATGCCTTACACTAACAACATTTGAGGAGCCACAGTCTTCATTTGTATCTACAGTCATAATCACTGATTTGGCTTTTTGAAGTGCTTTGTGTGACTTGCTTGCTCTTAGTAGCTACTTGGCTTTAACTGCATTCGAAGCAGAAGTACATTAAAACAGCAAGCCCAGTTGGAGCTACAAAAAATTGAGAAAGATGCATTCAGAACTTACCAAGATACCTTTGTTGTTGGTTTTTGGGCTCCTGTCCCAATGACTTCAGCTTGAAAACATTAAAATGAGTTCCTTGTACATGCTTTGCAGGTGAGGGGTTTTTGTGAGCTTTAATTTGCTGCTTGATTTGCCCCGGGATTTTCAGGTGTTGCGTGAGGGAGTAAAGAACAGAAAGTACCTCAGTTCTTGGTTGTCAGCCATTGGATGATGGCCACAGCATTATTAAACCATCCAAGCATGCTGGGTCTCAACCACAAAATTTAATTTTCCCTACTGCAGGGACTAATCAACTACCAGAGGCACTAAGTCCTGAGGATACTGGGTTTTATCTTTTTTTTTTCTCTTTCAAAGACTGAAACACGGTTAATTTTATAGTTTCGTCTGTCCTCAGGCTTACAAACAATGACAGAAATGCAGCTTGATGAGAAGAAGATAAAAATTAGAAATTATGCTTATACTATGACACAAAGAAAGATGAAAGGTTTAAATAATTAACAGCACCTCTGTAAGTCAGATAGAAAGACCCCAGATTCTCCTAAGTAAAGGGGGGGGAAAAAAGGACTGAAAGGGGAATAAAGCATGCTGAGCGCTATCTGCACTACCTCTTGCTTTATGTGAAACTGAGAAGGAAAGATGGTTCTTAGTGTGATGGTTGATTTCCACAAAACCACCTCCTCTGACAAACTAAATTCACATTTTTAAGTCTTCAGAAGACATTTACAGTAAACACACATTTGTATCTCAAATTTAGTATTCCAAGGAACTGTTTGTCATGGATTCACTGCAAAATAGTCCTTTAGCTTCTTAAGAAGTTGCTAAAATACTTTTTTTTTTCAGGAAGTCTATGTGTTTTTTCTCCACCCTAGAAATGTGACTAGGCAATTGAACCATTTACATTTCATTTACTGAGGAGTATAGGGTTTCATGCTAAGGGAAATCTGTGAGGGAAGTAAAGACAGCAAGGAGAGGAAAGAAATACTGCAGCTCAGCAAAACTTTAATATTAATCTATATTGTTTTTAATCATATAAACTGTTTCTTGGAGTTCTTCCAGAAAAGGAGAGCAGGAGGGAAACTCCACAATGAAATAATACCTTAAAATCTACCAGTACTGAAGATAAAGGCTGTACTATGCACATGTTAAATTTATCAGAAAAAGATGGTTGCAAGGAGTAGTTCACATGACTAAGAGAGAATTCTTTTAAAATGACAGCTGTTCAGGCTTTATAAAGAAACATTAGCTTAAAAGAAATTTGGAAATAGAAGAAAGTTCCAACCAAAGAAAACAATTATAAATATTCTTAATTGCCTGGAAATAATTTGTCATAAAAAATTGGACTGAGATACATTTATACAAAAGCTTCAGATGTGTTGATGTTGTAATGCCTTTTAGGAGCCCAGCATATTTTTGCACAGAGTGTTCCAATAACACATTACAGAAGAGGATATGACTTTCATTTTTATCTTCTGTCCCCCTTCCTCACTCCATTCTCCTCCACTTTCTTCACTTTGCTTCACTTTTCTCCTTTTTTTTTTTTTTTTTCTTTTTTCCCTTCATTTTGCAGGGCAGGGGGGAGCATAAAATAACTGGAAGACACAGTAACTGCTACTCAGTGTATTTTATTATTTCATGAATTCATTCCAAGATGGGCTGCAATTACACTTAAAACTTGAGAATAATGGGCTATTGACATGTATATAGTTTTAGAAATATAAGGCCTCATTTTCTCAGCTGGAATTTCCCCACAATGTGCATTTGCATTACATTAGAGATGCTCTTTCCAAAAAGAGCATAGCATATTCAGACATTTTGACATTATCTGGATCAGAGGCAACATTTAAAAGCAATAGCCCTACATCTACTGTGAATCTCTTAGAAGCACACACATTAGTGAAAATGAGGGAAAAACTGAGAGGTTCTCCATATTAAGCTATAGTTTATGACATACCTGCCTGCACCAGACATTAATCTGCAGGAGATAGATTGTCATGGTCATGGTCCCCTGCTCTACTCCAATTGCATATATATTACCTAAATTGAAATCTGCACCTCTTCACACCATGTGCAGTTTGATATGACCTAGAAATGGTAGGATACGTAAACTAGCAGTTTTCATGGTGCATATTATCATCTCCATTTTCCATGTATTTACCTACACATATAGCAGCTGTAACCTTTTTTCTTCTGGCTTAACAATGAGAACTTTATTTTCCCTTAGCTTAGCTGAGCTCTAGCTAGCTTTTCAGGCGCAAAATTGCATGGTGGTTGTTAAGTATATAAGGAACTCAGTACCTTTCTTGTTCCCAGAAGTACCTAAGCCATAATGAGAAAGGAATGCAAAAGTTTTTTTCACCTGGTGTAATTGTTTTATAAAGCCCTTACAATGTCTTCTTTGTCATCTTCCAAGAATGGGTCATTTATGATGGTACTGCTTACACAAGTGTGTTTTATGAATAGAAACATTTGTGTAATTGGTATGGTATTACAAGTGAAACCCCAAGGAGGCTGCACAAGATGCATTTAACTTTCTAATTCACCACTTGCAATATTTACAGGTATCAGATGTTGAATTTGTCCTTCATTGACATATTCCATTCTAAATGAAAAGGCCTCCAAATTAGTATCACCCAATTGTAATTACTGAGATATTAAAAACAGAGTAAAATATGGAGTTTTCTTCCTTTCTCTTTTCATGGCTCTTTTCTAATATTTCTCCTCACTCCCACTTCCACCACCATTACAATTTTTCCCTTTTTGAATTCCCCTATTTTAATGCTATTCTTCTCCTTCCTTCTTTAAAATTAGGCATCACATTTGTTGTTCTCTTTGCTCTTGACTTTTTCTAATCCTGGCCAATCCCTAACACACAGTATATCTTTCCTATCACTTTTTCTGCTGCCTTCAGTTGTTTTTTTCACAGCCTTTCCTATCTTCCTGTTTTCTTGTTCATTCTACTGTATCCCTTTCTAACCAGAAAATCACCATTGTCACTCCCTTTACCTCTCTCTATCCCCTCTCTTTTAATTGAACCCTGGATTTTCTTTGATAAACCGGTCCTTCTTGATCATCTGTCTCCACCTCTCCTCCACCAGCTGGCAGAATGATATTTATTTTGCATTCCAGTGCTTGAATTTCTAGAACTGTTGAGCCAATAACCATCACAGAAAAAGCTTCTTAGCAGAACCACAGAACTATGTCTAATATGGCAGTCCCTTGACTTCTGGAAAAAAGAAAATCCTAAAATCAGCAGATTTGCAAGGAAGTCCTTATGATCCTGTAAGGAGGACATTCCAGAACACTGAAACTTGTCATTCGTCCAGTTAGGTAAAGAGGCTAGATATGACCTGAAGAAAGGAGAATTTGGGACGTTGTTTTCCCTCCCTCATTGTCATGAACTATCATTTTTCTTCCAACCTCTGGTCCAAAGTTCAACTACTTCTCCCTTGTGTTCGGAACAAACCTTGGCAAAGGTATGTTTTCTTCTCTGGGGAGAATCTGTTGCCTCCTAGTGCAGCAGAGAGGGAAGGCTTGCTTACCTACAGCATTGGGTTCCCTGCTCCACCAACACATGAGAGACTGTATCACAGTTTTCTTTCCACAAGGCAGAACAACCTTCACAGGTCTCTCCCTCCTAAGTGGAGAAGGTGTGGGAAAGTAGAACAGATGGAGCAGTATTATTTTTTCCCACAGCAAGTAGGCAGTTTTTGTTCTTTCCACCAATTTTAGCTAGCTGGCAACTAGTGTGCTTGTGAACAAGCATTCCTACTAACACATTTTATTCCTATGTTGTGTCCCATTAGACAAGAAAAAGTGGTTTCACTTTGCACCACCATAAAATACCAACACTTAGGCTGACAGGTATGCTAAAAAGCACAAACTGTCTCTGTTTTCATCTTTTTCTTGCAGGTGAAGTCAATACCCAGAGCCCCACCCAGGCCTGGGAGAAAATACAATTTCTATGTGATTCTATTAGCAGTACTACTCACCCCAATGCCTTTGTGATTAAAATTAACCCCTTTAAAGAAGTTATTGACATTTATAACATGATTTTATGGATTTATCACATGACAATTAGTGTTTTAAAGAGCAATTGTGGCTTAAAATATCACAGTGAGAAATAAAGAGATTTGAAGAAGCAAAAATGTGAGGAATTGTATATTAGCATCCAAAACGCAGCAGAGAATTAAGCAGGAAGTGACAAAGGTGATTAAACTACGTATAGAGATTAAATTACTTTTATCTTTTTTCGGATTGAGAAGGAAAAGAAAATATTGTTTTATCATTGTTTTTAGGACTTTCTAAACCCAAAATGAACTAGAAAGATCTGTTCATAAAATGTATGCAACACAGTTGCGGAGAAATTCCTTTGAAGCTATGTAATATGTTGTGTAAAGAGAAAATCTCTGATATTCCTGGGATGAAGAGATATTCCAAACATACAACAAGGTTTTAAATTGCTGATAAGCAGCAATAGCAGATGATTTTGTAGCTGTATAGCAGCTACCAAATAAATATTTCAATATTTTTGTAGTGTAAGCAATTTTGCTTAATCAGCAAGACTATTTGGGAAGTTAATATGATCTGACAAAACAGAACTTGAGTTCTTTGTCACGTGCACTGCCTGAGGTGGCAGCAAAGAAGTCCCGATCAAGATTAATCAAGACATCACCAAAGATCTGTGAGGAAGATACTGTGGCCTGTCTGATGTCTACTTTGTGCCTGATTAAGTGCTCCAGGAAATATGAGCACCATTCCTTCATGTAATTTTGCTCCAGGAACAGGTCTTGTTCCATTTAGCATATGACCAACTCTTCCTTTTTTGTCTAAAAGTTATGTACTATGATCAGGACTTTTCCAAGTCCCTTTTGCCCTTAGATGTTGCAGAAGTTTTACTGGCACTGGTTTTGCTTGATTTTCCTTTCTTCCTTACCCCTTTCAGTGCTTTATTTCATAGCGACTGGGGCATTTTTGCTTCAATAATCAGTTGTTGCTTCTTTTAAAAATAGAAGTTATTTGCTATATGTGGAAATCAAAAATTATGCCCTAATCATTCTTTAAGCATAATTATGATGCAAAACTCCTCGTAGCATGGTTTAGGACACTGTAAAACAAAACCAAAAGTGCTACAAAAGGTAGAATTTAGGCAGAGATATTCTGGCTACAATTAAGTGATATTAAGACAAACACTTGAGCCTGGTAACACTAGAGTTTGAAAATAAAAATTGTCACTTGTGCAAATACACATGCTGCTGATGCAGGAGTAAGTTTTCGAAGTTTTGACAAACCCATCTTTTATAGGCAGACAAAATTAAAAAAACCTAAACAAGAAACATTTTCCACAAGAATGTGCCTGTCTCAGTGAAATTGCAAGTAAAGGACAGTGTTTATTCTTTGATATAAAAAGGAAATACCCCCAATGAAAAACAAGAGTTAGATGGGCTGGCCATTTGCCTGATAAAAGGATATGCTTACCTGGTGAAGAGAGATGTGGGAATTCAAATCATGTCCACTTCATATCCAGCTCAGCTGTCTGGATCACTTGTAGTAGACAATTTCTAAACCAGTTCTAATGGGATGTAAAAACAGAAAATGTTGAGGGAATCAGCAGATAAACTTAATTGTTGGGAAATAGACAAGGGAGTTGGCTTATTATTTTCTGTGATAATATCTCAAAGATACTGCTGACTGAGTAAATAAAATCATGTAATTTGAGAAGTCTAAAAATATACAGAAGTTCATATGGAAAAATGAACAATTACCAATACTCCAATATTTGTTCATATTGAAATAACTGACAAACTTCCAATATGCATGAACTTTATTCTAACATTTTGCCAAGCAATTCTTTATAAAAATTAATCTGGAAATCACATTCTGTTTGGTATAAACTGTAGCAAAAAATTGGAAATGCTGATAATTTCTGAAGACCATGTTTTAACAGCTTTATCTAGAGATATTTCATTAGCATTACAGACATCACCCAATATTCTAAGCTTGTAATCATTTTGAAAAAAAAAAATGCAGACAACAATTACCAAACCTTGGTTAAATCACTCTTTTCATTACAACAGTTAACAACATTTGAAGGATTTACAGTGCAGTAAAATATTTGCAGATACTTCAGCTGAGGAAAAGGACAGACCTTCCTGCAAACCATAATGCTGCAAGTCCTTTATGTCCAGAGTCAAAGGCCTATTGCATTCTTCCTTGAGGACTTCGTGTTTCCCATTCAAGACAACCTTAAAATGAGCTGCCAAAAAAAGTATCAAACAAAGCTTTGAAGATACACATGGAAAGTACGTATCTATAGCTGTGTCTACATGTCTCTGTGCACATGTGTATGAGCACAAACACACAACATACACACAGAGAGGGGAGTACCACTTGTACTTTGGAAAATATGTATGGCTTCTCATAGGAGGAACATACAATTCCATAACATATATTCCAGCATATAATTCCACAGCAGTAGCCACCCTGGAAATGCCGAATAACAGGTTACAGTCTCCTGCAGGTAAGAGCCACACTCCCAAGTCATCCTTGTAAGAATTCCCAGGTTAACAGTTATGACATCATCTCTGATCACCTTTTCTCTGCTTTATAAAGGATTGCAATGAAAAGCCACATTATTTATATGTATTATACCACATTATTTATACGCTATTTCTCATACACAACAGAAAAAGCCTTGAGGATTACAATTGTTGGCCAAATAGGGAGCAGAAAACTTAGGAGGTTAGTAAAAGAACTNTGACAAAGACAGAAAGACGAAAGATAGAGTTACAAAGACAGAAAGAGGAAAGACAGAAAGAAAGAAAGGGAAAAAAAAGAAAGAAAGAAAGAAAGAAAGAAAGAGAGAAATAAAGAAAGAAAGAAAGAAAGAAAGAAAGAAAGAAAGAAAGAAAGAAAGAAAGAAAGAAAGAAAGAAAGAAAGAAAGAAAAAGAAAGAGAAAAGAAAAAGTAGACTTAATTGCTGAAATTACTCTGCAGTGGCAGCTTGCAAGTAGTAGCTGCTAAGACCTTAAAAAGCAAAATGAGAAACCACTTTTACTGATGTTATTAAATAGATAAATAAGAATAAAAATCCATCAGTATAAGAGAGTGTGTGGCAAATAGGTTTTCAGATAAGTTCACCTAAAATTCCTACCTCAAGAAATGCATTGCCTTAAACCCCTGCCAGAGCAAGGGGATTTGATTTCCAGTCATCTATTCCAACACCAACAATCCCTGAAAAAAACAACAAAAAAAAGGCCCAAACAGGAATCCTGAATACCTATAAAGTACAACTCGATGCACTTTTATAAAGAAATCAAATTTGGATCTAAACAAAAGCACAGACAGCATCTCAGCCACACTACATGGAATCATGAGAGGAATATTTATACTTAAAAGTGTGGGTCTGATTGATTAAATGAGACCAAACATGAGGCAGAAAGAGACATAATTTCCAAACAGGTATGTCATGTCCTTCTTGAACAGTAAAATGGTTAGACCAACATGATTGCCAACATAAGGTCATTCACAAAATGGTGGAATACAAAGTAGATATTCCAGTCTGCTCCATATTTCAGAACTGATTTCCTACAGAGTCCTTCCTTAGCTGATAGTGTTTTAAAATTAGATCTATAAGAGAAGATTATATCTGCCAGACTCTGTAAGCACTACATACTAGGACTTCTTTAAATTGTATTACAGAAGAGGAATAAAACCAGATGGGAACATAAAAGTAGGTCTGTAGTTTTTTTTAAAAAAAAGAAGATGTAAAAGCCTGTGTTTACAACTCACATCTGAAGAGGTCTTCAGCCAAATATGATGATTTGGGCCCAGACGGTTTCAGTTGAGCAGAAAGCTAGTGATCTGGAATAAGAACTGGAACCAGGCTAGAGCACCAAGTTTGGAGCATGCTGGTAAGCCACAGTAGGAACTGGGTCAGACAGAGGAAGCCAAGCTACTGTTAAGAGAGAGGCACCAAGAAACAGGTGTGCCTGGGATATGAGTTTGTTCAATATACAATCATCACTAAGTTTGAGACCAGATGGAAAAATAAGGATTTTACATGTGAAGCTAAAACAGAGTGCCTTGTGGAGAAGTTAGCTTCTGGAGTTCACTCACTGTAGTAGTACAAGAAGAGGAATTAAAACTGCTATGGCCCATGTGATTTACTGGATTCACCTGGTTCCTGGAGGATGTCCATGGCTGGATTTTACAGCCTTCATTAGAAGGTGTATTAGTATACTTTCAGTGATCAATTTTTTCCCCCCCTTTTTTTTCCCCATTTCTTTATACTACAGAGTCTGCATTCAGAAAATGTGAAACAACAGCAGGTCAGTCTCTTTTCATCTAAGGACTTTACTCATTGTTCTTAAAATGATACATAGGCCACACCTGCCTAAACCCTGTAAAGATTCATTACCATTTCTAACTGATTCCTTTTTATGATGGAAGGAAGTTGATGTGAAAAATTAGATATATTAGATATGCCTGGCAACTAAACAGACAGATTAGCGAAATTCACAACTACTGGTTTAATTATTGTTCTTTTCCTTCTCTATCTGTTCTTTCCTGCTTGCCCAACAGTAGAGATACAGTGTGTATCCTGGAGAACAGCCGCCTACATGTTACCTATGAACACTTTGAAATTAACCCAGAAGTAGTGGTCATTTTGAGCCTTTCTCCATGAGTTCCTGGTAGTTCTATATCTCATCCTTTACCATCTGTGATATATACATCAGAGAGCTTGCCATCTCTCTGTCACCTGGAGGACACATCTTTGCACAGCTTCATTTCCAACCCCCACCTCCCCCACCCTGCATTTTATTATTTTGAAAAGAAGCAAAATATTTTTGATGCTTTATGAAGCTCAGCTTTTGTCCAGTTCTCATTTCCCCAAAGGAGAACTCATTTTTCATAGGTAAATAAACCTGCACTTTCAATTAGAGCATCATTTTGTTGAGGGCATAGAAAACCAAGGTGGGGCCTGGGAAAAAATACCACAAGATGTTTTTATGTTTTGAACAAACATACACAAAACTGGCATATGCTTCTAAGCAGAATTTGTCTCAAAAGAAAAACATTGTGTTTGTTATTAAAGACTGGGGGATTTGCAGCCCTAACCACATCATCAGAGTCATATGGAGTCCAACAACATGATAAAGAAGTGTGGATAAGCTAGATAGAGGCAGAGAACATCCTTACAGACATGAAGTCAGAAAATGTGATTGAAACACAGGAAACACAAAGTAGGCACTAAGTGACAGAACAGATCCCACTGAAGACTATGCAGCTCTGCTCCCTCTAAAGAGCTGCAGTCACATGGAATGGGAGGGAGAGGGATATTGTACTAACAAGTTTGGGTTAGGGTGATGCCAACTCAAAGACGGGTATTTTTTTTTCTGAAATAGTTGTAATCTGGGTAACAAAAGCTATGGTGTAGCTTCATGAAGACTAGATAAATGCAAAGTCTCAGGCCATCCTGAAATTAAGAGGAGTTGTCTTTAGCCTTTTTGGCCAGATCAAATTTCACTCTGGTGTAATAAAAATTTCCTGTTGCAGTCTAGCATCCTAGCATCTGATTTCTTTTCTATTCCAACTGTGGTTTTGCAACAATTATTCCTTTGTATTTTGTCTGGCAATTACTTGCATTTTGCCAGCAATGTTGTATTTTTATTGCTATTAAAGAGCTCTATACCTGTGCCACCACTCTATTATAAAGATATTCTTTTACACCAAAGCTTTTGTCTGGACTCCTCTATTGACTACCTCTCCTCTAGGCTCCCAGATCACTGTTTCCCTAGTGGACTAGGTTTTCTGAATAAAGAAGAGCTTCTTGTCAGGCACTCTATCTTGCCTCTAGTGAGAAGGTGAGTGGGAGGTAAGACTTCACCCATCCCAGCCCTCTCAGGTGGAACTGTCTACAGGCTATATAACATCACTACATAATTTACCTTTTAGCAATAATTTTAATTTGGATGAAGTTCATATTTTTTGAGTTATTAGCTAGCTTCAAAAGGAATAGCTTCACAGTCCTGTCAAGACGTAAGGACTGTTACACAATTACAGAAGCTATCACAGAGGACACAAGGTATTTAACAACTGGCATCTCCTAAGGTATTTTTTTTACATAATTTTTCTTCAGTGAGGATTAATGTTGACAGTGAGTAATTCACAGTCAATATGTCTTTAGGAATAAATGTTTTCTCTCTTTCTACAGGCAGAGTAGCCTATGGAAAGGGGTTAACAGTAATCAGCAAAGAAGTGTTCCATTGGGGAATGATTGTAAACTAAGAACTTCTTTCGTTTCTTTCCCTACTGTAGTTACTGGGTTTTTTTTAAGAGAGCAGTTTGGCAATCCTGAAAGCTTTAGCCTTTTTTTCTTATAAATCAGAGAACCATCCTCTTATGTTGACAGTTGCTATATAAAATCTATTTCTTGCAAGTTTTAAGTGGTCCAGTGGATAAAATTTAAGAAATTGCAGGACACATAATTTAAGGTTTTTATACTCAAGTCAATGACTTGCTTTTAACATAATGCAGACAGGATACTGAAATTTCAAGGTTGAAGGTAACAGAACCATAGTAAAAATTATTTTTCTTTTTCCTTCTTCAGCCTGGGACAATAATGCAGAGTTTACATCTAGTGTGGCAAAAACACTTTTAAATATCTAATTGAAAGATCAGAAATAATTCAGACACATACAATATTTTTGCATGGATTTGCAAGTGGGCTGTCAATGCTCTGATGCAGATTTTTTAAAGAAGCCACAGAATTTCCCTGCTGCAGAGGCCAGGAACTGCTCCGTAGTTAAGACCTCAAAATGATGCTAGCAAAGGATTAGGGGTCAACATGGGCTTTGCATGAGTTGTGTCCACATTGATATCTCTTTCCCAAATGAGAGCTCAGAGCACTAGAAGAGCAGCATATGTCCTTTCTGTATCCGTGAAACGTGTGATTAAAGATATTAAAGAGAATGATGACTAGGATGATCCACCTGTGGAAAAAAACAAGAGCTTGCTTCCAAAAATGATGGAGGAATTTGCTGGGTATGTGAGCCCTCACAGGCAGCAAACATTTTATTACTAATATCTCACATTTCATTGCACCTGAATTTCTAACTATCAATTAACAATTGGATATTCATTATGTAAATCTGAATGGTGGCTTTGTTCTCTGCATCTCACTTTTTTCTAATTGGCTGAAATTCAGCAACACAATCCTGGAACAGTCTACCAACACTTCAGTGACTTTTGGGATTTTTTTTTTTATGTAAGAAAAAGGTGATTTCATATCCACTACACATGCTGTAGTAATAGCCAATCGAAAGAAAATCTTATTGCTTGAGGACAGTGGGGAAATGTGGAAACCTTGTGAATAATCCATTCACACAAATAAGGAAAAATGTATCTGTTTGTGTCCTCAGAGCCTTTTGGCATATAAGACAGTATGACCACCACCCGGAGCCCACAGTTATGAGGTCCATTCAGGGCCATCCTCACCTCCTGCTGATAGTCCTGGGCCTAACCCTTATGGGACCTTAGCTGTAGTGGGGGGATAGTCCTCACAGCTTTGCCAAGGGCTGCCCCCACAGTCAGACACCATGGGTCCTGGCCACTCAGCCAGTGTGCCCTCATCCACCATTGTATCCTATGGAGTTCATTTGTCAGGGATTTTGTCCAAAAAGGGTCCAGGACACAGCCCCATGGGCTGACCTTAACTCATTGCACCCCTGACCCTCAGTTCAGCAAATGCTTTAATGGGGATCTGGTGAAGGGAACAAGGGTGAATCAGTCAGGCAAGCCTAATCTTCAATGCTCTGTAGTGCCTTACCTGCCTGGCAGATGATAGCCCATCCTCTGTCCCTCCAGTATGGCCAGCGGGGTGTCCCCTAAGGCAGAAGGCAGAGACCTCAGCCTCAGGCCCCAGGCTCGCTCTTTACCAAAGTGCTCTGGACCAGCACTTTGGAAACAGCAGTCTCCCAGCCGTTGTTGAGACTCCCTTGCTAGAACTCCACTGGAGTGGCCAATTAGTCACCAAGGGCACTGTCTGGTTCATGAAGATCATTATGGGAAGTGGCTCGCAAGGAGTAAGCCCTTGTAGCCCACTACGTGCTATCACTGTGGGTCTCAATTTCCAGATGGCCAGGGTAGAGCCCATGGAGTTTGTGAGAACTCTTGAACCTGTCACTTTGGAGAAGTACATGATGGCATTCAAGAGGGAGCACCAGAGCTCTTGGGGAAGCCCAGCCACAATTTCTTGTACTTACCATCCACAGAAAAAAAGCCCATGGAGGCGGGCACTACCCAACCCCAAGAGTAGGGATATGGATTGAGGGAGGATCATGTTTCTGCTGTCTTGAGAAATGCCACTAGAACAACATTCATGCTCATACCACTGCATAGGTAGTATTACAGGGAGGCATCTGCACCAACACCCTGCCACACAATACTCTTTGTCTTATCCTTTTAGGACAGAAACACTGTCTCCATCCACTCTGCCCATAGCTTGATGGCCTCCAAGTATGTATGAATGTCCAGAGGCTTACTTGGCCTCAACACACAGAGCCAAGTTAATTGGTATGAGTGGGAACTGCAGAAATATTCTGCTTAAAGTAAGCTATGGGACCTTGACAGACAGACTCTTGTATATCTCCCTCTACACTGTTATCCTCAGACTGCCTTGGCTGGAGGAACTGAAATCTATCCCTGTCTGCTGGTTGGAATCCTTGTGCTCATGTGCCATTATCCCCAGCTCCTTATGGTGCCAGCCCAGTCCTTCTGTTTTCTGACTCAGAAGAGTTTCTTTGCCCTCCAAGCTTTGGATTTAAAACCCATTCAGGGAAAATAGCAACCAAAATTAGATGATTGTCCTCTTACTATCACTCATTAAATAGGCTCTTGGGTATTATCCTCTTTCCAAAGGATAATTTACTTGTCACACACTCACACCTTCAGATGTCAGTCTTATTGAGAAAGACAGAGCTGAAAGATCTTGGAGAATGAAGTGTTATTTCACTGTAAATGCTCCATAAAAACTGAGCTCCACAAAAGACATGATGGTATTCTGACATTGTTGTAGCCATGCCATACTCATTCTATGGATATGTGGCAGACTGACAGACTCTGAGTGCTAATTTTCTAGTTTCTTTAAAGAATGAGAGGTATTTTAAAATTTGCAATGGTATAAATTTACCTCTCTTTCTCTCTGGCCAGTAACTTTGTGGGCAATCATTAAGGTCAGAGAGCTTAAACACCTTTTCTCTCCTTCCATGCAAAGGTTAATGGACAGTTGTTGTCTAGTTTTAGTGTTGCATGGTGACCACAGCAGAGCCTGGCCTTTGACCAGCACGTGTGTACTCCCTGAATTTAGCATTTGGTTTCCTTCACACACCATATCTACAGACAGTTTTATGAACCTTAGATAGAGATCATTTACAGAACAGTTCTTTCTCAAATTTTCAAAATTCAAAAGGAAGAAACAGAAAATTCTTAGCTAGTTTGCAAAATAATAAAAATACAGAATATTTGAGTTGAATACTGATATGAACCTGCATGTATTTATAATCCAATAGTTGCATCTCAGCATGTTTCTGTGTGTTTTCCAGGTAACATCAATATTCAATCAAATGAGCAATTAATGGTAAGTCTCTTTGAATCTCACTATTCCCATGAGGTAAGTCTCTAAATTGTAAGAGGCGGTTGTTTCATTCATTTCCATGAAGTCATATGTTTTCTTCAACTCATCTTCCATTTCTTTAATTAAGCTTTCCTCTCTGGAAGTAATTTTCTTTTCAAAACCACTGGAGACAATTCTATATGATGGTAGTAGCACACCTAGAACGGCAGGTGTTGTACTACAACCATTGAGAAGTAAACTTGTGATATACTCATAGCTGGCATTGTTTCGTGCATGAACACTAGACTCAGACAAAAAAAAAAAAAGATGGGCAAATATCTTTGACACACAGAATAGACAGGAAAATAACATCACAGACCAACAGCTGACATGTATTTCTGTGGAAATTCAAGGTGAAAATCTGATGCACATTATGTAATTAATAAGTATCTAGTTATGTGCAGCTGGTTAATATTCCTACTCTATACACATACACAAAAATAATTCCACTTTTTCTACTCTAAAATTCTGGATGTGCAAATTTATTAATTTTCTCTTGTCTCTAGAGGTCTCTAGTCTCACTGCTATTTAAATTTTGGTCTAATAGAATTCATCCTCATAAACTGATGTTCTGTCTTGTTTCTGTTGAATAAAAAAATGATTGAAACTGATTTGAACAGTTTTCTTAGCTGCAGAAAAACCAAAACCATTTTATTCTGGACAGATTTTGAACATGGTACTATTCTTTTTTCCCCTCTGGCTAGAAAAAAGCCTCATTAAGAAGAGTTGTTACAAGATCTTAACAAAACTGAAGTTTCTGTGACTGATGTATTTACTACAAAGAATAAATTCATTTAATGACCATGCAAATTGTCTTTTTTTTTTTTTTCCCCACAAATTTATTTTATACTCAGCTGGTGTATCAAGTAGAGCAAGTCTAAAGTCCTACATTTTTTTTGACAATGGCAATTTTATACTTGTCTTCATAGTAACAGATATAAGCAGAACTCTTCAGCTGGAAATTTGATTGCACTTTATGAAAAGTTTTTAATTTCTATTTTTTTTTTCCTCACAGAATCCTACAGTTCATGCACTTGTAATACAGAAATTTATGGTACAGTCCAATTGCATTATATTCTGAAGGTCTGATCCAGCTCTTGTGTAACCCTACAAGAATGATTCCACAGGATACACTGGAGTACAAAACTACCACAAAACCAGATCCAAACATTCCCAAGCTTTGCAAAAGTTTGGAACTTTTTCCAAATTTTTGACTCAAATTTGTCTGCAGTTAAACTACAAAGTATTGTCTTGGTTTCATCTTAGACTGCAGTGTGTATTCTAATTATGCAAACTTTTAGCAAACAAAATTAGGCTAATAATGACATATAAGGAGCTGTAATTATGCCAAAGAAAATACTGCATGATTTTAATTGGCAACTTATTTTAGAAAGCCTATTGATATGTTTTGACATCAGTGAATGTTTCATTCAAATTTTATTTTATTGTTTATACTACTATTTCTAAGATGACTGGTTAAATTTACGAAGACAATTGCAATTGCTGTTCAGTTCTTTTTTTTTCTTGAAAATTCAGCTCACATTTGAGACACAAAGACCCACCTTGCCAATTCTGCTCATTTTTCTGAGTAAGGTCATTTCTTAATTGCCCTGAGTTTTAATTTATTATTATCAATGTGAAGAAGATAGGCTTGATCTATCACACAAATCTCAATCTTTATTCCCACAAAATATATAATGTGTGGATGGTTTAAAATTTTATACTCTGGACAAGGTATACAAACAGGTAAAACCTCTTTGAAATTTCATACTCCTTGAGCAGTTTTAATCTGATACTTTCATCTGAAACCATGAATTAATTGAAAAAAAACCAGATATTAAGTAAGTATTTACAAGACAAATTGAGTCTAGCTGTCACAGTTTCAAAAATCCTTACTTTTGCCAAGAAACACAGATCTTTGACACAAAGAGTAAGCATGTGGAGTGAGTAGGAGTGGTTTGCAGCCTGTTTTTGCTCTCCTTCTGTTATTAAATGTTTGCAAATGACCATCAGGGTTTTTTTTTTTCTAAAAAGAACTAGTAGTTTCTGCTAAAAGAACTTTTTATGACCATATTTTCACCTATGCGTAAGGTTTATATTTCTGAAAATAAAGGAGTTCCAATGATTTATGATACTGAATGCATTAAGAAAATCAATGCTGTAAAAGCCCCTGCTAAGAAAAAAAGATTCTTGGCACTTTTTGTTTGTTTGTTGGGTTTTGCTCTTTTGGGGTTTTTTTTGGTGATCATTCTTTACAGCTCATATTAACATCCTTAGTAGAGGCCTGTCTCTCATTTTCATCATCATCAAAAGTCCTATCTGAGCAGCCATTTTAGATATACTGGAATGAAAAATACGTGTTTGGCACGGAGTCATTGAATAAAGATTAAAGGCATTGCCCTTGTCCTGACTACTTGCCACTAACAAGAATCTGTGGTCCTGCAGGTATTCCATGTAAAGAAAAGTGTCTATACCTGTTCCTGCTTTTGTTTAGAAATTACTGAATCTACAGAAAATTAACTCCTTTCTACTTATAGAGAATGTCATTGCAAATCCAAAAATATTTAACATGGTTTTTTATTTGAAATCATTATAATTCTGAGCTACTATACATCTTTCTTGGAATGCAAAGGCAGTTGAAATGCCATGCAAGTTTATTTGCAGGACAGTATTTCTTAGAAAACTGGGTAATACATAGAACAGTATTGATGTATTCCTGGGTCTTTCAGAGGAAAGGAGTGCATTCATTGTGATGCAAGAATGCAAAAATTTGCCTTCATTGCAATTGTAAAGTTAGAATAGACAAGGAAAATTGGAGAACTGTTGAAGAAAAAGTAAAAACATTCAGTTTAGAAACATGCTAGTAGAACTGGAGAAAATACTTGCCTTGTGAATATTTTTTGACAAAGTTTCAATATGTAAAAATATATATCTCTCATAACCTGATTAAATTAATTAATTTTACAATGTGTATGCATTTTCTTACAATCCAATATTCCACTTTTGCTCAGAAAACAAGTAATTTTTTCAGTGTTACAGATTACACTCAGTGAGATTCATGTTCAGAGTTTGCAGGTTTTATCCAAACAAAATACCTAAACTTGTGTAGTTTCACTTCTCTGTAGTGACAGGTGGTTCCTTCTAATAGTCAAGTGATCAGAGTACTGACACTGAGTGACAGTGTTTCTTATTCTCATCTGTAAAATTAGGACCATTTCCCCTACTTCATTTGATTTACTGATCAAATGTGCTTTGTAAGAATTTAATGTTCATTAAAAGAACAAAAACTGAACACTTGGATTCTAGGAGCAGACTGGAACCTTGCCTAAAACCAAAAATAGAAAAAAAAAAAGGAGTTGGTTTAGATAGCCTTTTGTTCTACTTAAACAAAAAGATGTTGAACTGTTGAAACAACAGTTAGAAGTCTTATAAGTGCTCTTTTTGGGCCAATGACCTCTTGAAATTTCAAAATAATTTGAAAACCCTGAGAAACAACTGTTCAAATACAACTAGAAAGCAGCAGAATTAAGCAAGATCTCCCTAGTTGCCTTGTTTTGGAAAGACAAGTGTCTGCTAAGGAAGACAGGAGCCTTCCTTGAAGATGTAAACCCCTCCCTCAGAATTATTATGATTTTGAAATTAAGGGGTTCTCAGGAAAAGATATGGGAATAGGAAAAACAGTTCTTTATTAGGAAAATTTAAATAAAAATGCAATAGTACAAAAAATCCAAACAAACAAAAAGAAAATACTGACAGAGTCAGAATACAACCTGACACCC
>WBMY01003931.1:691726-777993 GCA_013397315.1 Donacobius atricapilla | reverse complement strand
TTTTAACTTCTAAAATCTTATTTGCTACAATTTCACATGTTCTTTGTGTTTTATTTCCTTAAGACAATTTTCATACTTCATGTCCATTACTTCTCATATCTTTAATACCCATTGTTTTACTTGGTTTAGGTAAAAAAAATTAAAACACACACAAGAAAAAGTAGGATTATCAACAAAATATTTTTAGGTAGTAAGAAAAAAAAAGAAAAAAATTCCTACAGTTTGATATTAATTGAAATGCTGATAAACAATAAAATACACATGATGGACCAACTCTATAAACAGCCCCAGTATATTAATCAGTGTTTGGAATATAATTTCTGCATTCTCTTGTTTTCTCTTAAATATATACTAATGCAGGCAACAAAGTCATGCATGCAACTTTAGAACAGTCTCCCTGTGATCGTGCAAACTTATCAACAGAATTTAATAAATAACTGAAAGGGAATTGTGGACTCCTAAACATGCTTAAATTTTACTTTTTCTTTCTGTAATAAAGGCTTAATTACATTTACAAGATCTGAAGAGCTAGAAGAAAAGTGAGAGCAAATATAAATATTTGCTTGGCCATCATTTGTAAATACATTTTGTTTCTTCTTTCCTTAGATATTCAGCTCTTTTCAACAGAATAACAAGGAGTAGGTAAGTTACAATGATGAATTATTCTTCCCAGTTTCATGTTCTATTTAAAGCCTTTTCATTCATTAGAGCTTTTAATTTGTCTTGGGTTTGCCAGTTTTCACGCTCCCATGTATTTTTTATGAAATAATTTATTACCATCTATATTTCTTTCTCTTCAAAATTATAATCCAATTACTTTCTCAGTAAACAAGAATTCCTCCTTTTTATGTGAAATAAACCACCAGCCAAAGCAGTTTCTGATTAGACAAGCTAATTTTGAAAGAACAGATAGAATGGAGCAATGAACCAGATAAAAATAATAATGGAGCATACCTTGTTAGATAACAAATGGAACAGACTTTGGAGACAATTAATGCACGAGATACTTAATGGTGAGGTATGTTAAACAAATTTTGTCTTATTTATTTGCTGCTATAAATCATATCTAGTTTCCTTGAATAAGATGCTCTAACCACCCAGGTTACATCATATTTCTGTAAATATATGCTGTGCTCTTTACTGGAAACCCCAGCACCCTTTGTAGGAGGGCGTGTATATATTTATATATACATAGATATAAATAAAGACGGATCAATCAATTGATTGATCCAGTAAGAGAAACTGATCTAATAAAATTTGGGATTAATTTTGCTGGGAAATACTTAGTAACTTCACCCAGTGGATAAATATTATTTCTTCTACTTTGGTTTTCCAAATGAATTACAGACCGAGAGGTCATTACTTGCTGGGGTTGATTCTGTTTCCAGTCTTATGCTAAAGTAACACTTTTTATTGGGTTTGTTGTGAAGAGAGGTGTGTCAGGATTTGTTCCTCAATTTCCTCCACTTGAATCAATCCTTGATTCAGACTCCTTGAGTCTGAGGAGCAGCAGTTTACAGTCCAGTTGGAATAGTATAAGGTTGATATCACATATTAATATGAGAAAACATATTCCCTCACTAGCATTGCATACAACTCAAGTTTAAGAGTCATCAAAAATATTTCATTTTAAATGTGTACTATTAAAGATATTAGTAAGAAGGTAGCAAAAACCACCAGAATCATGAACAGACCATCTTTAGCTTTGAAGAAGGGAAGGGAACCATTAGTCTTTACCTCTTTCTGTAATCCCTGTAGTTACTCATATTATGCAGATTAAACTGTTCTCCTGTGCTCTTATAACTTGTATGAAACCAGTCCTTCTACTTCTGTTTGTGCTGCAAACTTCAGTTTTACTTAATGCTTTAATAATAAAAACTTCAGTGGTGTTTCTGGAGAAATGAAACCAATCCTCCTAAATGTGTGGATGGCTCTAATTACGAAAGTATTAATCCATTCCATCTCTGTTTCCTGCTTCCTGCTTTTATTTTTCAGCACTAATCACATGGACTGTAATATTTCTTGGTGAATGGTAACCTATCTGTAAGCACTGCATATACTGATTTTTTTATTTTTTTTTACTTTCTTCCAGATACTTCCCCTTATTAACTTTCTTTCAGAGATTATGCTGCCAAATTCCTCTTTTCTCTCCTGTCCGTATATCAAAATCATCTCTAGTTGCCTTCTCTCCCTTACTCACACAACTTGCACCTTAATACTGATCCAGTAAAATAACTTCATAGTTTCAACATCCTACTTTACCTATGAAACCTTGCCTAATTCTATATCATTTCTCATCTCCTCTATTCTCAGTTTTCCAATAAGGACCTTTGATGTCCTCTTGAGAGTTCCTACCTTGAAAGAAAGTCCTTTCCAAGATCATTACCTTTCAGGCCTTGTGATTTCTCTTAGAGTGCCTACTCCTAATCTCTGACTATCCAATTTACCAGTGGAGAATATTTTCATATAGACTAGAACCCTTCTGCATTTCAGAAGTCCTTAAAATGTCAGAGAACCACTCTGCCAGGGAACACACAAATGCAGTTACAACTGAGTGACATGTTAATAAATATGACCAAATCTAATTTGACCTTCCTGTTCCCTCTCATTATGAAAGTATTCTGACAAGAACAGAAGTTAAAGATTAAAGAGTCATCTAGGTTAGTGGAAAGGTGGGTTACAGTCAAGACAGGCATTGCATAATTCTGCGTGTTTTATTTTTACGTTGTATTTTCATTTCTCATGGGATCCGTTGCCAGAAAAAGGCTTTTGCCTTCTCACGTCTCAATCAGATCCTCCAGACACTTTGTACTCCAGTCAAATGTGACAACATTTAGTAATTGCTGTAATTTGGGCTTCTATTTGGATATTATTTTCTTTCTGGCCAGGTATAGGTTTGGTGCTGCTGCACAGCAAAAAAAATTAGCACATAGGCAGGTTGTGCTTTAAGATTCAGCTGTCTTAGGACATGCAATGAAGGAATAGACACAAGCCTTGGAGCACAGATTGAATCTCTCACATGGAAACACAAAGGCTGATGTGTTGCCATTTTAGCTGGAATAAGTTAGAGAGACAAGGTTGGAAAGACACCTGAATGCAGGGACCAGAGTGATGGGAGAGCAAGAACCATTCTGAGGAGGAGAAAATTGATGGAGGCAGATTGTAACAGGAACCAGCAGTGATTTCAAACACTTATTGTATCAAAACTCATGCAGCATAGCCCTGTGACAGGGCCTGGGGACCAGGGAGCTCTTTGAGGAATGACGGTGAATGATCTAGCTAGGAGACAATGAAGATTCCAAGGCTTGCCGGTATTTCATCAAAAAGTTGAGTAAAATCAGCTTGTTCCCTGGGAAATTGTTCTGTAGGAATGAACCAGCGTTTTCTGTAGGAAAACAAATATTCTGTTGACTATTTTGACCATCGTAATTTTCAGATCTTGTGCTATTTCTCTCTTCTGCTTGACTTGCATGAATTGTCATTTGCTCATTGCCTCAACACTGGCTGGAGGTCATAGATTACAGCACAAAGAGGCATAGAAATTGAGATTTAGGATGATTTTGTTACCTATTTAATTAATGAACCCCCTAACTAATGCTGCCAGAAACTGAGACTGTCACGTGACTGATCAGTCCTGAAAAATTGAACCTTAATACAACATTTCAGATGTTTCAATATATTTTTTGGTATTGCTGGCATAGAAATATACCACAGCAAAATGTTAAATTGCTAAGTGTGGATAGTTTATACCCAAGCATAGCATAATCACAAGTGCTGACACTGTTCTCCTCTCTTTTGTGGCAAAGCTGATTTAAATTTAAGTTTAGTTCACACTTTTTAATTTATTTCTCCTTTTAATTTCCTCTTTTCATATAGGGAAAATTATGATCTTATGAAGCTGACATTAAATGATCAAACAATATTGAACAACCTAATGAAAATCTTAAGCAAAAGTCATTGTGAATTAGGTATTTGCTAAACTGACAACACAAGCCTTTGTAAACCTGATATTGTTCTTATGTAAACTCATGAATGGAGACTTTCTCAAATAAATTACTTAATAACATCAGAGTCATTGGCTGAGTAAATATATCCCAGGGGCACATGCTAAGATTCCTGAATTTAAATGTTGAATAGAACTTTATATTTGTCACCTTTACTAACGAGTTTTTCCTTATGAAATCATTATTAGCATGAAAAAGTTAAATTTTGTATCTAATTTCTTGAATTAATGCTGTTTGAAGACCCTAAGGGTTTGAAAGTTCTTTCACTGGAATTCATCATTTACATAATTTTCATAGCCCCAACACTTTGCTCTCTGCTATGAATGCACATTGTGGGGTTTTATGCATTAAAGCAGCAACTTCTATTTTTCTCCACACAAAACAATTAAGAGAAGAATAACAGGTAATAAACATTTTTAATCTTTAATATTACATTAACAGTGAAGTGCCATATTTCATGCTTTCACAACCACATTGCATGCAGAATGATGCATTTTGGTCCCTCACTATGAAGATATTTGATTAGAAAGGAAAAACAATTGAGTTATTTGAGTTCAGTGGAGCTTTCCATCATTTCCTGCTTGAGAAACTTGCGAGTGCACAGCAGCATGGATAGATTTTTAAGCAGACTAGATCATATTTTCTGAACTCTACATTATCATAGTTCAGCCATGATCTATGAATGTTTACTTGAATTTTTTGTTGTTTTTGCTAATATAGCTTATTATATGGGAGATTTATTCTCTTTTAAGCTGAAACCAGTGCAGCACAGTTTCTGACCAAAATATCTCTTGATGTTAACCTCTCCTCTGCCTACTGTTATTAATAATCATTTTTATTACTGTAAGTCTTTTTCACTCAGGGTCATGGACAGACAGTAGAAGTAAGAGATATGCATAGGATGGACCCAAACTGGAAAATCAAATTAGCTGCAAAGACAGATTTAATATCTCCATCCTCTGGGCTTAGCATAACAGCAAAGGAAACATGACAGTCCAGACAGTGTTTGGTACAAAAAAACTAAACTTATTCCTGTGTCAGGGTTGAACGTGTTTGACAGGAGTGTACAAATAATCTTTATGTGGTAGATAAATCTATTCCCCAGTTTAACAATGTGCATAAGAATTTTAATTGTTGTTGTTACTGTTATTATAATTATTATTATTCCTGTTTGTGTACAGTGAAAACACAAATGTAAATGACGCAATCTGGTTTGTGGCAGACACTTGGTTAGGATTCAATATGAGATGAAGATTCCACTCTTAGGTATATATTTCTCACCCCATTATCGGTATCTAAAATGCCATTGTATTCACATAAGATGAACTAATTTTAACAAATGTTTCTCCCTTGGCTGGGATGGGAACACACCTAATGGAATTGCTTCTATATTGTCAATATTTAAAGTCCAAATCTGAAGCCAAATGTGATCTTTGAGTTTGATTCATATATTCACATCAAATGCTATTTAAGACTAGTGTCATGTACTCATGTAATAAAAGAATTTATGCTACCTTCTTACAGCAGCCCCTGGAAATAATCTCTACTATCCCAATTCAAAATGAAGAAGCAGCTTCATGAAGATGAAACTGAACATAATTTGCCTTGCATTTCTAAATGCAATGCAATGAGGTGAATACTGACTTTTTAAAACCAGTATATTGTGTGTCAGATATCCTCCAATCACCTTCAAAGTTTATATAAAAACATATTCTTGTTTTTTTATAGAAGTAAAATCCCACATCTGTGTGTTTTCTGCAGTCACAAAATATCTAGAAATAGCTTCTTGGTGCATTATCTAGATTATTCCTGTTGTTTTCCGATAACAGCTTCAAGTGTCACGCTTTGTGTTAATCTTGCTTCTCTTCCCACCTAGGGACAATACCAAAGAGCCTCAGGGATGGAAGATAAAGAACAGTCCTGAAAATATTGTTAACTATTAAATCCAGATGTTACAATTTTTGCTGATCAGTGTTTGATGTAGAAAAGTCTTAAATCAAATACTGGCACAGAATGAACCCATGAAACTCTGTAAGTCTGTCTTTTGAACACCAGCAGCTTCCCTTCAAACCTTGTCCAACATCTTCTCTCTGGACAAATCACTCTGCTTGACAGAGTGGAGGAAGTCCAGTCTGTGAGATCAACTGTGTACAGTTTTAAATTTCCTACAAATCATTTTAGTGCTTTGAAAACATGCGGCAGTGCAGGAATGAGCCATATTAAAGTTACACATTTTGGACTCCAAATGAACAACCTCAGAACAGCTTGTTGGAAGCCCCTGGCACTCAGTTACAGTCAAATTTGATGATGGCTTGTAATATGCATGTCAAAACGAGGTCAACCATTTGAGGCTGCTCACTACCAACCTTCCTTTTCCATGAGCCAAATCACTGCCCAGATGCTCGTCGAGCCTCATTACTATAATGCCAACATGTTATCCAGGTTCAAATGTGGGGTTTGCTGTTGATCCAAACATACACTAAAGCCACTGAAAAACTCCATCAAGGAGTGCAATGCTGCTCATGGGTGCCAAAATTCAACTGGCTCAGAATTTTGAGGGATTTTGAGTCAATTGCTCTGTCCTAACTCGCTGCGTTGTAAATTCTGGTTTGTGAGCTATCAGACATGAAATGAATTTAGATGTTTGGGGTTGTTTGGGAATTTCCAATAGCTAAACCTCCAAACTAGCACTTTTCAAAGTTTCCCATTAATTTCTGTGGACTCTGGATGCAGCTATTGGAAAACCAGCACCTGACATCCATTGCCCTACTAAGATTCCAGACAAATGTCACCCTGTGATGATTATCAGGTCAGGCATAATTGTTTTACCAGGAGATACTGATTTGCAGTATCTCCTGGTAACCCAGGAGCTCTCCTTCTTGATCGATTCCAACAATAATGGGCACAAATTGAAAGAAAAGCACTTATGAAACTCAAATTAAAACATGTAACTCAAATATTTATCCCATAGCAAGGTTTGAATGATTATAAATAAAAACTATTTGAAGTGATTTTAGGATTTTATGAAAATATATTGTTGCTCTGTAAACCAAAGCTATGAAAAATATGACCACTGGTACCAAGACAACAGTAGCTACATAATCCAACCTGTTTATCTATTCTAGCTTGAATAACTCAGAGACATGTTCCATTTCACTACAATTAGTGCACTGATTTTAGGTGTGTTGACCTAAGTTTCATCTATCAATCAATCAGAAGATCTTGAAGGCATACTGAACTTGAGTTTCAATAAATCATCCCACTATTTTCATCTTTTTTATGATGTGTTTATTAGATAGAATGAAAAATTATCTCATTTATTAAAATTTCTCTCAGTGTTCCATTTTTCATTTTTTGCACACTGGTACTTGTAATGTTACTTCCACAAAACACACACTTCTCAGGAAATTTTACTCATTGGTGTAGAATTGTGTCATAAGTTGGAAGAGAATATTCATGAACAGAAAACACTATTATATTTTCTATGCTGTTTTCCTGTCATTTTGACCTTCTTTTCCGTAGTTTTTCACTGGCTTCCCCTTAGTTTTTGACTATCCTTTCCTTAGTTTGGGTACACAATAAACTTCCCCATGTCATTTATTGTCACCATTGTCATTTCCATTGTGTGACACACATTTTGCCTTTCCTCTGTTCAGGAAAAAAGAAGATGGATGGTCAGGAAAGATTTATTCTTTTTCTGCTTTGTTTTTGTAGCATGTAAGTTCATATTTTTTCAGGGGTTTTCATTGATTTGAATTGCTGTAACAGGTACTTATTGAAAAGTCTGAGCTTGTACAGTAATTAAAGTGAGAGAATCTCAAGCTATTTAACTTAATAAGGGGAAGTTAACCGACTTGATCAGAGTCTAATACTTGCAGAGGGAAGAATTTCTGATATTCATTGACTCCTTAATTTAGCAGAAAAGTATATAACAAGATCCAGGCAGTGGAAGATGAAGCTTGACAAATTCAGAGGTAGAAATAAGATACTCAGAGTGTAATTAACCGTCACATCTTCCCTACAGATGTGTTAGACTCTTTGCTGCCTGCAGTTTTGAAGTCTTAAAAGTATTCTGAAAAAAATCTCAATAATCAAATACAATTTGCTGCCTCGTTGTGATGATGATAGGCTGAAAATCCTGATGTATATTGTGTCGAAGTGCAGGAAACTAACTTTACAACCCTTTTTGGGTTTCACCCACATTTATGGCAGAATCCTCCATTGAAGTCCTGGTTTCTGGTGAAAGTTGTACAGAAATAATAATAATAATAGTAATGATAATAATAATAATAATAATAATATGACCTAGAATGTAAAGGCAGTTATATTATTCTGCACTATGAAGACACAGGTGCCTTCTCTAACCAGTCTGACTTTGACAAACATGGTCCATACTGCAAGAGATTAAAATAAGGCTATAAATGTATATCTGATTATTTGGTGGAGAAGCCCTATTAATATCAGTCTCTACTCATGAAAAAACACATGTTCACCCCACACACATTAGGAGTGGGATTCAGGTCTACAGATTAGACATCTAATTTGAGCCAATTGTCAAGTTATGTCAAAATATCCTCAGAATCAGCAGAAAAGGGCTTCCAGAGGCCTAGCTGAGGCCCTGCCTATCTAAGTTTAGATTTTATACCAAAGTCTTGGGCCAAAACCACTTTCTGACACAGCCTGTTGCTCTTCTTTATCTGAGTAATGGTTCTAAGAGATTAAGCCTCTAACTTAGGTAACTACTTAGCACTTCAGGAGAACACATAAGTAGACCTCTGACGACCTTCAAAAAATTGCAACTTCCCATTTGCATTTTGCTCCCTAAATAACTGTGAGTGCTTGTCTAGATGCAACACTTGACAGACCTTCTCCTTTTGTCTTTGAAATCACATTCCTCTTAGGTAAGCTTGTTCTTTTAAAAATTTTTGGAGGGGTTTGTCAGGCTAATTGTAGTCCTCTTGGGACAATTATCCTCAATTCACTTTACATTCAAAAAAAAAAAATTGTTTTCAGGGCATGATTCACATCCTCTAATATATTGCTAGATATGAACTGCATCCTAATGATGTCTATTTTTCCCTGTAATCACTAAGTCAGGTTATAGAAATTAGATAGGGTTTAGATATTGACACTGCAGACATCTAAAGTTAGATCACATGATCTTCCAAAGGTTGTCATGCCAAGCTTCTTCATCTGGTCAAATTAAAAAGGGTTGAACAGAACTACATGTAAATCAATACATCTTGCAATAACAGTAAATGAGTTTTTTACTGCATTGCATGCATCATTCATTGACTATTTTAATACAGGAGTGGAATCCTGTGTTACACAATGGCCAAAAAAAAAATAGAAATAAATTTTAAACACACTGTAGAGGACGTTTCTCCTGCATAAATCTTTAATTTGAAAATGGCACATCATATGAGGTTCCATCAGTATTTCTGGGACTCAGAACAAGGTTATTATGCTTTGGAGTGTACACATGACATTTGGGTACCTTTAAGAGATTGAATGTTAGAAAACTACATCACATCCCTCTTTCTGAAAATGTGCTCCCACAGCTCATATCCTGGAAAAGTCCTGGGTCATAGATATGAGAACAAAGAGATGAGGAAAAAGGGAAAAGACATTATCCATAAGGTCATACGGCTTCTTTTCATTTTGAGAAAACAGGTTTTTAAAGTCAGAAGAAGATTTGGAAGAGAATATCAAAGGTAGAGATTTCTTTTTCAATAGGGATCTGGAGCTGAGGAAAATGGAGGTATTGAAGAGTGCCAGGTTTAAAGGCATAAGCATTGGCACTATCCCAATACAACCAAGAGAAGGAGAAGGATGGTAGAAGACGAAAAGGAAACATAAAAAGTCCTCTGACAAGGCTGGCCCTTTACATTGAAAGACTTCAGAATAAAAATGAGGTCATCCCTCCGTGATCTGAGACGTCAGAGATAAGGGAAGAAGTTTGAAGAAAGGAAGATTTCCCCTTGGTCATGAAGGGTTGGGTTAGAGGTTGGCTAGACAGATTTAACACCCATAAATCCATGGGCGCTGGTGGGATGCATCCATGGGTGTGGAAGGAGCTGGCAGATGTTGTTGCTAAGCCACTTACAAACATCATTGAAAGTCATGGTAAACAGGAGAGGTGCCGGATGCCTGGAGGAAGGCCAGTGCTTCTCCCATCTTCAGAAAGGGCAAAGAGGACCCAGGAAACAACCAGCCAGTCAGCCTCTCCTCCATCCCTGGAAAGGTGAGAGGACAGGTTGTTCTGGAGGTCATCACCAAGCATGTAGAAGAAAAGAAGGTCACCAGGACTAGTCAGCATGGATTCACCAAGGGGAAATCATGCTTGAGCAGTCAGACAGCCTTCTGTGAAGGCATGGCAGGGTGGGTCAATGGAGAGCAGTGCATGTTGTCTACCTCGACTTTAGCAAGATTTTGACAGTGTCTGCTGGAGCATCCTCATAGGTAAGCTCAGGAAATGAGGGTTGGATGAATGGACAGTGAGGCTGAATGGCAGAGCTCAGAAGGGTGGGATCAGCAGAGCAGAATCCAGCTGGAGGCCTGTAGTCAGTGGCATTCCCCAGGGATCAGTGCTTATTTAACTTCTCTTGTCCAGTCTTATTTCACTTGTTTACCTATGACCTGGATGAAGGGACAGAACACACCCTCAGCAAGTTTGTTGGTGACATGAAACTGGGGGGAATGGTTTGATACCCCTGAAGGTTGTGCTGCCAGTCAGCAGGACCTTGATAGGTTGGAGAGTTGGTCACAGAGAAACCTAATAATGTTCTCTACAAGGGCAAGTGCAGAGTCCTGTGCTTGGGGAGCAATAACCCCAAGCACCAGGATAGCTTGGGGGTTGACCTAGCAGAGAGCAGCCCTGCAGAGAAGGACCTGGGGGTCTTGCTGGGTGACAAGTTGACCATGAGGTGGCAGGTGAGGGTGATGTCATATCTGTGCTGACTATTGGGATCCACACCTCAGCAGCATCTGTGGAGAGCTCTCTCCCATTGAGAACCTGTTAATGAAGCAGATATAATTGCACCCAAATATGACTGACCCATCTTATTGCAACTTTAAGGCCTTTCACTCCTGCCTAGAAGGCAAATGAATTTAGTTCAACTCTGCGATTCTGAATGGTTTATCAGGAGTAACTGGCTTTGAATTTTAGTCTTGATACACTTTCAGAGCAAAACCTTCCTAAGGGTTGGCTCTACTAAGTAAACACAGCAGGAAATCCAGCTGTGAGTTGCTCTGTAGGTTTGTGGAAAATATCTTTTCAAGCTCTCAGATTCATACCCTATCACACTAAAAAGCAACACCAGGTAGCATCTCCTGGCAATGTTCATGTACATGCTAATAAGGACTCCTCAAAATTATCAAGTTGCTATGTGCAATTCTCAAGCAGGGGAACTCTTATAAAGAAACTATTTACATTTTATTTCCACCAACCTGCGATAAAATTTCATACTGCTCAGGTGAGATTGCACTTTTAACCAATCAGATTGCACTTTCAGTCAAAGTAGAAACAGAAAAAAAAGGCCATTTCCTATTGTGGATCTTGTCACAACAATTTGCTGTTGGCCCATTTCTAGGTTTTATTTTCTTAGAATGCATCAGAGCTACCAGTCTGGGACATTTGAAAATGTAATTGAGCTTGATAGCAAGTGATACAGTTAATTCTGTTGGTAAATGTTTTGCAGTGCTAATTGCTAGTTCTAAATTTAACAATTAGTTTAGAAAATCTGAAGTGCAATTTATAATGAGATATAAGCTGCAGGCTTCCGCTTGTACCAGCTTTTTTATTATTATTACTTATACCCGTTTAGGAGGATGCAGCTGAAAAAATTTAACCAAGAATCAAGATGCACGCCTAATTTAACTTCAACCAAATTTGACTATACATCTAATAAATTTGCTATGGCTGCAAAACATGTTCTAACAAATTAGGCTTGTATCAAGTCTTCTGCTTTCTACAGTTTGCAATTATACATTAACTGATATTGTCATCCTAAACTTCATTAAATTCTTTAAAATTGTCATTGATGTTGTTTATCAGAGGAGTAGATTTGTACAGGTCTGTGGTCTCCCTCCTTTTAAAGAGAAATGTTGCCATATTTCAGCAATATGGCATTTTGAAACTTGGAACGGCTCATGCAGATTTTGCTTTGGACGTTCTGCAATGCAAATGTCTTGAGATAATAAAACATTAGCAAGAAGGAAATCAACCTGAAGTTATAAAATTAAATAATATTTTCTTCATATTAAAGATTTTCTGTTGCAGAATCACTGGATAGTTGAAGCTGAAAGAGATCTGGACACCTTTTAGTTGACTTGGAATTGTTCAAGTCCAGGTTTGATGGGGCTCTGAGCAACCTGGTCTCATGGAAGGTGTCTCTGCCCATGGCAGAGGGGTTGGAAGAAAATAATCTTCAAGGTCCCTTCCATCCAAAACCATGCTATGATTCTATTCTATTGAATCTCCTGTTTAAAACAGAGCCAATTATTGCAGATGATCCAAGATTTTTCCCAGAAATGTTTTTGATTCTCTTTAAAGGTGGGGACTCCACAACTTTTCTGGGAAACCTGTTCCAGTTTCATGACACTCACAGTAAAAAGAGTTTAAATGGAATCTCCTGTACTTTAGTATGGGTCTGAGGCTTCTTGGTCAGTCACCTGAGCCTTCTCTCCAGGCTGGATAACCCCAGCGCTCTCTGCCTCTGCCTGTTTAGGAGGTGCTCCAGTTCCTTAAACACCTTCGTGGCCTTTTGCTGGACGTCAGCGTCTGTCCTGTGTTGGGAAGCACAGAGGTGTGCGCAGCACTCCAGAGGTTTCCCCACTGCTGAGCAGAGGGACAGGATCTCCTCCCTGGACCTGCTGGACACGTTCTGCGCACTGCAGCCGGGAAACCAATGGCCTGGTTTGCCACAAGGGCGCACCATCGGTTCATGGTCAGCTTGGATGTCCATGGGACCCACCCGTCCTCCTCTTCCAAGCTGATTTACAGCTGTTTGGGTCCCAGCACGTGCTGGTGTGTGTTGTTCCTCGCTGTGTGCAAGGCTCTGTGTTTCCTTTCAGTGTCTTCATGAGGTCCAGGTTGTCCCGTTTCTCCAGCCTGCTGAGGTTTTTCTGAACTGCACCACAACCAACTGGTGCATCCATCAATCCTCCCAGTTCTATAACACCTGTAAATTTGTTAAGTGTGCACTTTGTCTCATTAACCAGACCATTAATTAAGCTGCTACATATCACTGGCCTCAACATTAACCCCTGGGATACTCCACATATCTTTTCTACTTATTCTACATTTATCCTGGTTTCTGTCTCTTTCAAGTATGCAACTCTGCCCTTAGTCACCCTTTTCTGTTCAGACCTTTAGACAGAGCAGTGCAGAGATACTTTGGCTTTGTCATTGGCAATTAATGTAACTGGATTTACCAAGTTACATAGCCCTAGAAAGATTCACTTTCGAGAAAGGCAGAATCCTAGGCTACGATAAACCACCATGTTTCATTAACTGTGTCCTGCCAGCCTGCCTTGCATTGGCTGAATATTTGGCTCCAAAAGCTCCTTTGGAAGTCAGTGGACTCCTCTTTGCAATCCCTGTGGAATGTGAAAAATTGCACTCCTGATGTGCAATTTTAGGTAGAACAGAGACAAGAATTTTCCTTACCAATAGGGTATTATAGGTTTTTTTTTTTTTAACTATACATTTTAAACTACTGCTTCAGCATGAGGGAAAATAATTATGAAAGAATGATCACACAGTAAATAATTTTCAGCCCACAGAAAAAGCATTTTTGCTCTCCCACACAAGGGTAATAAAAAAACTCGAGACTGGTAATGATAACTTGATTTTCTCCTGCTCTGCCCCAGCCTAAATAGTGTAATTTTCCTGTCGTATAAAAGTATCTGAATGACAACAAGGCAATACTGTAGTTCTGCACCCTGCTTAGTATCGACCTTAGGTGTGAATTGGCAGTTCACTATTCTGAGGAGACAGTCTCCTGTCTTCTCTTCCACTTAGCCTTTCTTTACATGTAATAATTCAGATACCTTGCGCCTCTACCAGTACTCCATCCCAGTCCTCCTGCAATGCAGAGCACAACAAAAACTCGAGTGACCTTAATGAGTCTTGCCCCAGGTTCCCAGGGGATGGGCTGTGATGAAGTGAGATGTGCATCACACAGCCACAATGGACATAGCAGAAGGGGGAAAAGGGGGAGGATATTTTGCCTTGCCTTCAGCTGTAGGATGTGCTTAATGAATTGAACACTTTTTAAACCAACACACGGTGCCTTGTCCAAGCCTGTGCACTTTTTTTTTCTTTCAGTGGCAGGTTCACAGTCTGACACTCATCTTTCTGAGTGAGAAGGAAATAGGTTAAATGGAGTAAAAATGTTACTCTGCTAAAGATGCAGAGACTTGCATCCACTACACCACCTCTTTTGTAGCAGTCCTGAGCAGAATTGCTGTGGCGTTCACATCACCAATCTGGAAATAACACACACCTTTTATGGTTCTGCTGTGACACCTTGCAAGACCTCTTTACCAAAAGCCAGGTGAATTAAATGAGCTTAAAAGCAATAAACTATATACTTTACCCTATCATCATTGAAGTGAACAAGATTATACGTCCAGCCACTTTCGGAGATTAAGGTTAGTTCCAAGAACCATGGGCGACTTTTAGTGTTCTCTTTGTACAATATCAAAGGAAGAATAAATCGTTACTACAGTCCATAAAATCATTGTAAATATAATAAATCTCAGTTGATACAAATCAACTTTGTTAGGATTTTATATAAGAAAGATGAGCCTTTAAATGATGAGCAATATTTCACTTTTTTATTAGTCAAACTAGAGAAGGTTTTTATCTTTGCATTTGTGAAGAGACAGTTAAGACATAACTTCCAGGGCTCTCATCAAACGGATTTAGAAGTTTCCATATCAAAAAAGCAAGAGATGCAAAGGGTCACTAGATTTCATCAGGTAATTGTAAAAATTACAGAGATAGCTGGGGTATTTGTAAAGTTTCACCACCGGGCATTGCAAACATCATCATTTTACGTATTTTAAGTGCCCAGCAAGGATTTTAAAAGTCAGCATTTAGATGAAAGAACACAAAATGTTGATGATATTTGATACAAACCAGGTAGGAGGCAAGGAGTTAAGGTGAATACAACAGGCAGCTTCTGAACAGCTTTTCTGCAAAAGAAAATACAAAAAATATTTTTCACATTTTATCCTTCAAAACTAATGCAATATTAAAAAGATAACTTCAATAAAACCAGAAAGAATTCACAACTAATAATGCAGAGTTTGTCCAAGGCCTGATATGAATCCTGTCACTGCTCGTTGCAAAGCTCTTATGCCTCCATGTATTCTTATTGCTTTTTAAAGCAATCTGGACTTGAAAGCAATCCAAAGCTACATTGTTATGTTGTAAATTGATGTACATCAGCGTTAAACCAGTCATTAGTGTGAAGGGAACCAGAAGAAGACAGGGAGGGCATAAATTATTCAGCACACGGGGCCTCAACATGCAGAATAATATTTTTCCGTATGCTTCCCTTTTTACTCTAAAAAATAAATGTGCACGCATATACATACACCCACACTTACAGACGTTTTCTATGAACCCTTCAATGCTGAGCCTCTCTGAGATAGTACCACACAGATTTAATCCAAATGCTAAGTCCAATTGTCTTCACAATGGCAGTATTGTAACTTTTGTATTTGGCGAGTAGAGGGACAAATATGCGAAGTCTGCTGTCAACTAAGAGGTACCCATGGTAAGGTTTTCAAACCTCTCAGGTTTTGACCTGTTGTTTTTGTTAAGAATGTGATTTGTTTAAAATTAAATGCTTTTCACAATTTTAGCCATCATATATTGTACTAAGATCAATAGACCCCATTTGTGTTCATACCTTTCATGGTTATAATTAATTATCCTACCTGTTGAAAAAATACTCAGCAATTTTACAGAGAAATTGTTTCTACAGCTGGTAGCTCATCATAAGAGAAAGATGTCTCAAAAGGGATGTCTTCTAACCCAAGAGTGTGCCAGAAGAGAAAAAAAAAAAAAGGCTCATCTCTATTAAAGAAATAGAAATCATCATTTTTTAAAATCCAATTTTCTTTTAGAATTTTCCCTGTATTTAATGTACAAGCTGCACTGAGTGGAAACTTAATTTCAACCAGGTAACATCATTTTCAAATTTATAATCAATAATAAAAAAATGTTATCATGTATTTCTGGTGCCACAATGGAACATTTATGAAGCTGTATCTGTCCACTCCCATTTGCATGAAATATTTGTGGTCCTGCCATGAGTCACAAACCTCAAAACTTAAATTTGAAACACATGCTTCCTAATAGCCTCTCTTTAATAATGTATCTGTGTTCCTAATCAATGTGAGTGAAATGTTTTCATAATTTAATAATAAAGTGGGTACATTCAGCATCTTGAACAGGTGAGGATAAATCATGTTTGCCTGTGAATAACAGCTTTTATCATTTACTCAGTGGGATCATAATGTATTCTTTCAATCTGCACCAAAGGTAGTAGCAGGAAGCTATTTTATAGATTTCTTGGTAATCTGAGCTGATGTTATACCTGTTACAGGACACTTCCAATAAAATAGAAACACAGCAGGATGAAAAAAGATACAAATGGTGTATTTATACCAGTCAATAAAAGCATGACTCTGTAGTAATAGAAAATTTGTTCATGAAATGTGAAGTACCAGTGGCTCAGTTGGTAAGGTATTAAAGTAATTCATGTCCTGCCTTTGTAACTTTTTCTTACATTTGTACCTTTAATTTGCTGTCTCATTTTCATTGACAATGAGAAAAAGTAAGCCAGGTACATTCAAGGACCTTAGAATCAAAGCAGTTTAGTGGAATGAATTTTTATTTTGTAGATCATCCCCTGTAAGAAGAAGGAAGTCTAGCACACATTGACACATGAACTCATTTCTAACGGATCACATTCGTGCTTTACAACTTACATTTTAATGACGCAAGACATATTTTGTTTGAGATGCCAGGTCTACATAGCCACATCGTAGCCCAGAACTGCTTCCAAAAATGTTAGCCCTGTGAGCTGCTCTCTGCAGCTAATGTTTGTCAGCAAACACTTTTCTCCTCTTTGCTGAAACTCAGCAGATTTTGGGGATTAGGCATTGGGCACAAAGGTTGCCATTGGGGCACGCTTTGCAGGACAGAGTCAGAAATTTGGAAAAGAGTGTTACAGTCGTGGAAGTTAATAGGATGTGCTAGACTCTGACCCTGGTCACACTACTGAAATTCAGAGTCATTCCAGAATGAGTAAAAATTATTCTGCATTATGGTTGCTCTCAGTAAGCTGTGATTCGCATCACAATGAGTTTTAAATTACTTTTAAACAGGAAATGAAAATTAAATACATGGAAGAGAAATAGGAGTAGCCATACTGCATCAGAAGTGTAATTTCTATGTCTGGCTGGAGGTGATCATTATAGATCAGTTATTCTCTAAATTTTGGTATATAGAGCTGGTTTGGCACATTTAGGTATCTAGTCTTCATTCTTTTCACTGTCTATTTTCCAGAGTATCTTAATGTCTAAAGGGATATTTCTCTATTGCTTTTGTTTTACCACATGTACATTTGTTAATTTTTTCCTGGATAGGAAATTCTGATTTTTTATAAACATGTACTTTTAAAGCCTACAACTCTAACCACATTCAGTCTGTAAGGGAATGTTCTTTCTAGCTTCTATGGGAAAAAAAAATCACAAGTGGTATAAATTTTGCATCTCGTTTCCTCTTTAGTATATAAATCTTGTGCAAAGGAAATAAGGCCTCCATTATCTCTTAGAGATGAAACAGCTTCTAATATGAATAGTCTGCATTCCCTCTGTCATGTTCCTGGGGGATAGGTTAATAAATAATGAACTAAATGTCATATTTTGAAGTCTCTTAGTTCACGGTGATGCAGCTTTCTTACATGTTTATTAAATTTCAATCTTCATTAGACAAGGTTAGTGGAGAAATTAGGTCCCTCTTGTATTGACTTAGTAATGCAGAGCTATAAAATAAATAAAAAAGCAGATATCTTTTTTGCACTTTTTAATCATCTGTGAGTCTTTCCTTCATTCTGACTGTGCCAGATATACTTCCTAAGACTGAATCAGATGAAATATTTGTCAAATTTTGACACTGTCCATTGTAAAGGTTAAAAAGGGAAAAGGTTTGAAATTACGTGCTGGATTTGAACTGACTTGAGCAACTCACAAACATATCTGACAAAATTCCTTATAAAAGCTCCTACTTAGCACAAAACACCCAAGACCTTGAGATGTGTTTGGATTCCAGACATAGAATACAGAAGCAAAGAAAGACTGCTTAATAAAAATTATGATCTTAAAATACATAGTTGCAGCTGGAAAAGGTGAGAAACGAATCTCCAGCTGCGAGGCCATTTTTTTATAATTACAGACACACCACTGAGATAATAGCAACATATAAAATCGCACACAAGGAACCTGTTAAGCCAGTTAAGTACAATATATATAGGAAATAGTTATTGTTAATTCCATAATTAAGAAATGAATTTTGAAAAACCGTAAATTTGAAATGGCATCATAGTTGAGTAATTATTTGGTAGAAAATAGCAAAAAAATTCTGAAGGAAAAGGAAAATAAAAAATACTGGACAAATATAGTATTGTCAGTGGCAAGATACTTGTCTAGTTAAGAGGAATTTGAAATTCACAAAACTATTTCCTCTGGTAATAGATGGAAAATCATTATTTTGTTGGAAAAAGGTGGAATTAATATAGAAACTGTAAGAAAGGTCATCTAAAAAGCGACAAAGTGGGTAAAACAGTGAAAGAACTATGGGATTGGAAAAAAGTTATAGAGGGATCCCAGTGTTATTGGTGTGGTTGGATACAAGTGTGGAAAAGGCTGTGAGGAGAATTATTTTTGCTATTCTTGCCACTTTCCATGCTATTTAGGCCTCTCTAGGAGAGCAGAATGCAGCTCTGATTGCTCCTGTGCGAGGAACGTGCTTTCAGACATGGACAGACACCAGCAGGCTGTCTGGATGAGCACAGGAGCAGAGCATTTCCTTGCAGAAGGACACAAAGAGAGTTTGGCTTGTTTAGCCTTGCAAAACACAGACAAAGACAGGATGTGATTGCTCTCTATAAACTTATCAGGTGGGTAAACACCAGGGAGGAAAACTGCTTAAACTAAAGAACAATGTTGGTCCAAGAACAAATAGTTATAAATTGCCCATGAATAAATTTAGGCTGGAAATTAGATAAGTTTTCTAATCCTCTGGTGAGTAAGATTCTGAAACAGTCTTCCAGAAAGAATAATAAAGGAAATGGGGAATCTAGTAGGTTTTAAGAAGGGGCATTAAATAGTTTTTGAAAGGGATTATATGGTGTGGGTGCCTGTGATGAGCAGATTGGATTCAGTGGCCCAGTGGACTGTTTCCTATTTTATAAGCAGATACTCCAGTCAGACTGATTCCAATGCATTATATCCAACCCTTTACTCATGGGTGTCCTGTTTGAGTGGATAGTGATACAAATGGATGAGTCGTCCCCAACTGCCCTAAACCAGAACTAATAATTTACTTTTCTGGTGTATTTTATGTGAACCTGAAGGCAAAAGACATCAGAAAATGGGAACAAATGGAACATTTATAGCAGGTTGCTAGCTGGAGAAAGCAAATCACAAAGAGAACAAAAAGACACTTGATGCCCACAAGAAAGTGTGCATTTTACAAATACAAATAGTCAGCAGTTAGACAGGGAAATACGAAGAAATAATGAGTCTTTGGTCAGCATGCTGACTAGCTGTGTTAGCATGAGGCAAGCTTTTTGTAAATATGTTAAAGGTGAATTTTGAGGAGGAAAATGGGGTGATGGTATTTACGTGAATTTGCTCTAAGGTTTGTATGGCAGTGAAAGTGGGAGGGCAGAAGAAGGTGGATGACATGGGAGCAGGCAAGATGAAGGTGTGAAGAGAGAGGTGATAGGCAAGGCTGCAGGTGGCAGGGAGCCATGAAATTGAGGGGAATGGTTCCTACTGAATACATGGGAATACAGCAAGCAAGAAAAAGAAAACAGTACTAAAATGACAAAAAACGGAAAGAGAAGTTTGCAATGCAGTTTCAATTGGACACAAGTAAGCTAAAATTTCATGTCTCAGGGGAAAAAAAAAGGTGGTCTACAAAAGTGGCTTAGAAAACTTCAGTGAAAATTAAGTCTGAAAATGTGACTCTATCATGAAGACATTGCACGTATCAGGAATTCAGTAATTACAATAGGATCCTTAAATTATCTATAAATGGACATTCCAGATGGTTGCAGATGCTCAATTACCTTCAACCCACAGTGAGCCACTACCTCTTCAAACACTCATATGGGTGTTGTTAAAAATGGTCACTCTAAAACCTAGGTCTAAAAGTTGTCTTTAGCAGAAGATAGGACATTTCATGGGTATTTTCTTCCTTCTGATGGAAACCAATTCATGTCAGACCTAGCTTTTAACTGTTATAACTTCAAAGATCTATTTCCTTTGATAGATATGCTCTGTTTCTTGAGCATGACCCTTATGTACTCAATCTACCCTTTTTTTCCTCCCCAGTGATATTTAGCAATTATTGTTACTTAATTCCTGAATGAAAAATTACAGAGCCCTGCTCTGTAATTATCAATGACCTTTCAGTGTAGAAAAATGCAGCCAATGGGATGCAATGGGACTGCCACAGGCAGGCTGAGTGTTTGGACAGATATCAGCAAGAATGCTGATATTCCTCCCCCTGAGCTGCCCTTTGTTGGAGCCTAGTGCAGATGTAGGACAGAGCTTTGAACAAACTTTTCTGATTGTTGCTTGTCATGAGGCACAATGAGGAGGTGACAGGCAGCAAGTAGCAGCTATCTGTGAAGAAGCCTAGAAAAAAGCCTAACCAAGCTCAAAGCACTAAAACCCCTGATGGAAGCTTTCCTCTCTTCCCTCTTCCCTTCTGCGGTTTCTACATGTGGTTCCACATGGAGTCATCTCTGTTGACTTGTGTTTGGTGCAATAAATAGACACAGCAGCGAAGAAATATCTTCTATGAGAGTACTGAGGGTTGATATATGGGAACCACCCTTCCTGGGGCAAGGCTTGCCCTCTGTTCATAGAGGGAGCAGCACAGTAATATGCTGAGCTTTGAAACAGGAACAGAGTTGGCCCATGTGCTTCCACAAACATTATTCCTCAATTTATCCATTCAAATTTGTAAATACAGCACTTTCCACATATGTCTATTGCTTTTCCTGTATTCTTCTGCTAAGAAGGTCCTAACACTTCAGATATTCCTTTTATTACTCCTGCTTCTTTTTCTAATCTGGTAGGAACTAAACTTAAAAAGTAGTCCACTTTTCTAGTTTTGACAGGATTTTGCTCAGTCCATGCTTATACTAACCCACATATGTCTGGAAGAACCCATCATTCCCATAGTAAGTGAAATCCATTTCTTTAATGGTGTAAAATTGCCATGTATTCCTTGGTTACTCAGCCTTTAACAGCTTTTCTTCCTGAATCATTCGCCCTACTAAGTGCTGCATTCATCGAAATACCTGTCACCATTATTAATGGACATTGTGTTACAGAACCACAGTCCCAAAGCACTACCTCTAACTATCTCCATGCTGTTTATGTGTAGGCAGATTCAGGGGCATATGCAGGTAAAATTTTCATACTTATTTCACAGTGTGACAAGCAAAAATGCCTTAAAATTGGACAGGATCAAGAAACTGTGAAGCATCTTCACAGAACCCATGTGTCAGAAAGGGTTATATATTTAAGAATTTTTTTCTCTCCGCTGACTCAGAGTAAACTGTGGGAGCTGCTCAAACCACACCATTTAGGATGGGAGGTGAAGGCAACTTCTGTCTCAGTAGTAGGAATCTAATTATCTGTATGGAAATCAGCCAAGATCCTGTTTCTAATATAGATATAGTATTCCATATTAAATGATGCAGATTTTTAAGAACCACATGTCGCCAACTTTCCACTGCACTTCCTTATTAAAGACATTTTCAGCAGCCTCTTCTCTTGTGATAACATAGACATTACCTCAGGCTTGACACGGAGTCTCAGACTGCCTAGTGAATTCATCCACGCTGGTGCTTTGTCTCACAGAGAGGGCTGCCATGCACACACTCACCAAGCTGGATATCCCACATATCCTGCTAATCCTGGAAGATCTGAGGAGATAACTCCTGAGGCTGAGTGGCCACGGGTGGTGGGATGCTATTGAGTGTAAAGGAGAAGAGAAATCTGAGTGTCAGAATCTTTGCTGAGAATCACCGCTGCATCCAGCCGGCGTGATATATTAATTTATAATTAAATGTTGACTTTTTTCCCCCTAAGGATATTTTGGCTTCTAGACCAGCACAGTTCATTAGTTAGTTGCTGTGTTTGATTCACTTATTGTCATGTCTTTGATCACTTTCCATACAAATGAGCATGTCAGAGTGGATACCAAGAACCTTTGTGCTTCTTTGTAATTGCAGGCAGAACATTCCTAAGCAAGGAGCAGCATTTTCTCAGCCTCAGTCGTTGCTTCTCATTACAATTCCCTTATTTCATTGACACTGATGAAACTTGCTCAGAATCCATGTTTTGTATCATGATGGTTTCTTTTCCTGGCATCTACTATATCAGCAAGATAACCAGTCTTATTTCCATCAGACTGTCTAGAGATTATTAAAATGAGTAATTCTTGCTACTTGAGATGAAAAACTGGGGTTTTAAAAAAAATCTAGGTGAGATAACATGAATGCTATTTGTGCACTAAGTCTATATGAGCTCTAAATAATTATTCCTTTGCTTAAATATAGTGCATAATAGAATTCCTGTTCTGCATCAGCCTTCAAAGGATAATGGTGTTTCTATCTGTCAGAAAGCAAAGATATAGAAAACATGAAGTTCGTAAGAAGCCTGATTAGAATTTAAGTACCTTATTTCTAGTATAATTCCCTTTACCTTAGTTACCAGTTGGTTGAACTTTCTTACTAAAAACAGCAGGTGTCGAATTCTCTACAAGGTATTTTCTAACTTTTTATAGCCATTTAAAAAAAAATATTTAGTGCAAAATAAAAAAACACAGAGCTGAAAACACTTTTTTAGTCAACGCTGATGATCTGAAGATTATATCAGCTTGTTAAAATGCACCATCAACTTTATAGAACATTTCTTACATTTCTCACAGCTTTTGCAATGAATAGCACCTAAGACTCCTGTAACTGAAGGATTAATGTATTTTTTAAACCTGCCTCTTTAATCTTTCAGTATTTCTCTGAGCATTTGTCAGAACTTTGTGCGTACACACCTTCATTAACTCTCCTGTACAGTCACTCAGATTGGATTCGTTTACTGTAACTTCAACCATCTAGAAGTGACTATGGGGAGTAAATGAGCTTTCTGCAGGGACAGCTGATCCCTCGCTAGGACACACGCCTGATATACACAGAATTGTTTTCTTCTGAAGTTATCTCTCTCCGCTGACTACAGTGGAAGCCGAGGCAATAACCTCTAAAGAAACAACAAATATTTTAGCAGATGAAATGATGAGACAAATTTCTTTGCCTTCTGTTTTGTTTATGCAGTTGAGTTACAGGAGAGGGAATAACAGGTTTCATTTTTTTTTAACAGGTATCATGATCATGCATCAAACAGCAGAGACAAAATTGAAAACTATTTTGGCTCATATTTTTATTAACAGTAATGGAAATTATGTCCCCCCTACATTCATGTAAATCACTAGAAACTCTGCCTATGACTGTATTTCTGTATTTTAGCTACAACTGCCCTGCTGCAGAGCTAAGAGGTAATCAACGTTTTCATCCCCTGATAACTTTTGGTGTAACTTGATATAATAACTAAAAGGGATTGTTCCTCTTTCCCCATGCATTCATAGAGTCACAGAATCATAGATTCATTTAGGTTGGAAAAGACCTTCAAGACTATCAAGTCCAACCTTTGAATGGACACTACCATATCTACTAAACCATAACACTTCATTCCATATCAAGTTGCTTCTGGAATACTTCCAGGGATGGCAAATGCACCATTTCTCAAGGCAACCCTTTCCAGAATTTGGCAGCCCTTTCAGCGAATACTTTTTTCCTGATGTCCAACTTAAACCCCCCTCATGCAGCTTCAGATCATTTTCTCATGTCCCATCTTTAGTAAATTTCCTAACTCTTCATTGACTAAAGCTTGTGGGGATTCAATGCCAAACTCTGCTTTAAGATCAGTTTTGCTTAAAATTAACCCACTGACCTTGCTCACCAGGCCAGTGATGGGAGCACACTGGTTGGGTTGGCAATGGGAGGAAGAGATGGACTGTCCCCATTTGCAGCCCTCAGCATTTCTAGATAAATGGCAAATCACATCCTAAACAACACTGCATGGTTTGAAACTCATATACAAGATATAAATAGAAACATAAGCACAAATACCATACTCAGATAAGTTCTTTGTTTTACATCTTAAGATAAATAGAATATTTTGTATTTATTTATTCTTATCCTCTATTATTCAGAAGTAGGCACTGATGAATTTTCAACCCCCTGAAAACAAATTCTTCATTCTGGATTTGTAACTGGATGATGCAAATATCATAACAAGCTGCTGTTCCTCTTTGGGTTTTACAACCCCATTGAGTTTGGCAAGAAAAGCCTAACCTTTCCTTTCCATGCTGGAGGGTCAGAAGGAGGGAACATAACCAAATTATGGTCAGGAAATTTGTCAAAAGAACATCACTCCTGAAAATTGTAGTCAAACATACAAAACATTGACTCTCAAAATATGTTTCTGCGGTGCTTTGAAGTTATCTTTTGCTACTTAGACAGGATTTTATATCATTAATGATCTATCTTGTTCATACATTACTTTTTATGGCCTCTGTTCATTTCACATTGATTTTTCCCTGACTTATTAAGGTCTCTGCCTCAGACCTTAGGCACTCTGCAAATGTAAATTGTGGTACAGAAAATAAAAATGCCAAAATCAGGCTGTGCCTGCCAAGTCATTACTCAATAGTATCTACCATCGATGAAAATAAAATCCATAAAGACTTCTTAATATCTACATTAGCTTCATAGAACATAATCTGTAAATGCTGTAGCCACTCACTCCTCCAATGCATGAAGTTACTTAATCCAGATGCTAGAAGTTTGTTGTTTTTTTTTTTTTTTAATGAGTATTAGTATTAAAGTGCAGATCAAAGTGAATCTTCAAAGCTTCCTCACATCTAAGCATTTGCAGGATCCTGGGTGATCTGCATATAGTCTTGCCACTGTATTTCAGACTGTTTGGGTGCTAAACTTCATGTTGAATATATAAACAAGATTGGATTGCAGCAACTGTGCTGCGCAAACGCTGCAGCGTGGAGAAGTTCTTTCTCTCCCTGGCTGCACAATACCAGGGAAATTCTGGGAAGATCTTCATAAAATCAGCAGGAATTATTAGAGGAGGAACTGAAGATGGAAGCATGTAAAAATGTATCTGACTAGTTTTGATGAAAGAGTTCTACAGTTTATGAATAAATTGGTCTAAAAAATCACTTTTAATTCTATGTCCATTTTCAGCAGGCCCGTAACCAATTTTCATTATGGGCTGTAGGGCACCCACAGATAAAATTCACACCACGGTGTCTTTCTATCTTATGGATATGCAGGTAAATATATCATTCATGATGTGCTTCTTCCTATTCATTTGGAAGATGGAGGAATATTTTGCAACACATTCCACCGGGATATGTAGAAAACATTGATATCCTGGTAGGCATGAGCCTCACAGTGGTTTGAGAGTTTAATTTGCACAGCAAATAAGAAGTATAATGTACATGAATTATAATGCAAAACGGCTGTTTAATTCAAGAGACATCCAAGGATTTAGATGGCTGCAGATATATACAATATGTATGAGGAATATAAGTATATCCATATTTTGAGCAGGAGGACCTGACGTCTGCAGGGATTTCAGTATCACAAAAAAAAGTAACACGAAGTTTCTTAGCATCTCCTACAAGTACAAATCCATCTTGATGTTCAAGACATCATTTCAGTTTACTTTAAAATTCAGGAATTCAACTTATATAATAAATGGGTACTTTTGTCTGTAAAAACAAATTCACTGAGTGTTTCAATGGACAGCAAACAGGAGGAAAACAGAATGAAAAAGCATTGGGTAGCACCTAAGCAAATCTGATGAAAGCAGGACAATCTGTCCTCGCACCTTTTTCATCACTTCCATGTGGATCCAGCCTAGGAGACAGCAGGGTAGGTAAGGGAAAACATGCCCAGCTCAGGAGTAGGAGCTTAAAATGGAAAGGAGGTAGATTTTAATGAGATATTAGAAATAAATTCTTCCTTGTGAGGGTGGTGAGGCCCTGGCACAGGTTGCCCAGAGAAGCTGTGGATGCCCCATCCCTGGAAGTGTCCAAGGCCAGGTTAGACAGGGCTCTGTGCAACCTGGGATAGTGGAAGGTATCCCTATCCATGGCAGGGTATTGGAACAGGATGAGTTTTAACTCAAAATGTTTTCTGATTCTGGGATTGTATGAGATGCTCTCTGCACAGAAGTATCCTCTCCCAAATTTGACAACAATTTCCATGGAATTGAAGGCTCCATATTACTTACTTCCAGGGGAAGTCTTTGCAGCCATATTGAGGGAAACAAACCCATTTGTATTGGATGAATTTGGAGGGGGGGAGCCTCAACACAGCTCATATGCAGCTTTCCCCCTTTGCAGGGCTGGGGACTTTCTGCTCACTCTTCCCTGAGGAAGAGTGCAGCTGGAAAGACAGAAATACCAGGATGATTTTTCCCTGCAGGTGTAGGTGTGGAATCTGTTCACAGTCTCCTGCAGGCATCGTGCTCTGCTCAGCACATCAGCAAAGCACCTTTGGACTGACAGTGGTGTGGTGAGTCCAGAGGCTGACACGGACAACTTCCTTCTCATCTGAACATTGATTTCTACAGCTCCTTTCCCCGTGGTTCGCCTGCTGACAAAGCTTCCCTCCCATAAGAGGCAGCAGATTTCTTCATTGCTATTTCTTCCCTAGCTGGGAAAGTCAGGCTGCAGAGTCCTGCTTCCAAAACTCCAGGGTGAAAGAGCCTTTCACTGCGTGAGGAAGAGGTAAAGATGCTGTTTCTGTTATTGCTGGGTAAGGAATTGAGATGTCTATAAGGATTGCTTTCCTAGAAACTGTATCTAAGTGCAGATAATGCACCAATTAATGCAAAACAAATTAATTATGCTACTGTTAAAGTGGGAGATGAGACAGTTCATAAAATCACAGAATCACAGAATGTTTTTTGTTGAAAGAGATCTTAGACTTTATCTATTTCCAACCTCTCTACCATGGGCAGAGACACTTTCCACTATCCCAGGTTGCTCCAAACCCCATCTAACCTGGCCTTGAAAACTTCCAATAGAACAGCTGGACATTAATTTGTTAAGGGCACACTGCTGGATCTGATGTTTGTACTTTCTCAAAAAGAAAAAAGGAAAAATTGATACATAACCAACTTCATCTGAAAACTGACATATCTCACTTGAAAATGATGCTAAATAAAACTTCCGTTCAGAAAGACTGAGGCAGGCCTAGGCCAGTCTCAAATGTAGACTACTCTTAAAATATTAATTGTGTGTTTCCTTGTAGTTGATATAATTTATCGGTGTTAATTGACAACAAAATAACTGGGAAGTTGAAACTACTCTATACTCAACCATGAAATGCTCAGTAACTGCTTAGAGACAAAAATATATGTAAAAATAAATATATAAATATATATATATATATATATAAATATATCTCAGAGCTGTTATTTCTAGGCTTTGACCAATGTTTTTGTGTCAAAGTTTTGAAACTAAACCCATACCTCATAAAGATCTTTTCCTTCTCTTTTTAAGCACGCATATTAGATAATCTGCTTGTCATTCAGGGCTTTTTGATGGCTGGAAAAGTAACTGTCTCATCTTAGGAGGAAAAAAGATTACATGGAAATTGGATGTGCAGATAAATTAATGGAAGTTTTCTGGTACTATGAGGGTCCTGTGGCAGTGAGGGACAGGTTAGAGTAGCTGAGAAACTGCTCCAAATGACACAAGAGGATGAAGAGACTAAAGTATTTGACAAGTGGAAAACCATTTTTGGGTCCCTTTTTACAGTTATGCACTGCTGAAAAGCAAGCAGATGCTTTGCATCAAATGTGATCCTTATGGATTTTTAAATAAAAGCTCCTTTGTAAGAGCTTGCAACTTAATACATGCCCCTAACTACAGGCAAGACCAGGCACTGCATTTAGTTATGATATTGAAACATCAGCTGCATGTTGAAATTCCTTTAAGTGACCTTTGGAAAAATTCCATATGCAGATGGTGGACTCAGTCCTGCAACAGAAGGACTCAGACATCCTCATTTCATATTGTCTTTCTACACACCAGCCAGGGGTGGGTAAGGGGTGAAAGTAATAATAGCAAATACTCAAACATCTACACATTTCTTCAATTACTTTATTTTTTCTTAGAAGTCTCTTATCTAAATGTGATCTGTTCTCAAATGAACACAGCTGGAAAGACTTGGTAAATCAAATTTCAAGTTGATCTGACTGCAAATTTTCAGTTAAAAAGCATTCAGACTGGATGATTGGTGCTGTGCAAAATTTGGCTAAAATCTCAAGGAAAATTTCTATTTGTTTAGTAACATTTTTAATAAATCATGCTTTGCCTGCAATATTTCATGGATGTTGAGTGTCTTCAAAAAATCCTGACCAATACACATTTTGCTGACAGTGTAACCTTCATGCCACAAGACCTTTGGAAGTAAGTTACGTATACAGATATTAGCCTTTAGTATTTTCATTATACAACATATGAAAAACTGGCAAAGTTCTTGGACCTGGAAGAATTTTTGAACTCAAACTATAGCTCTATCACAGGAAAATTTTGGACAGTGTAAGGTGGTGGAGATTTATGCCCAGTGTCCTGCCAAAGCTTTTAAAGGTTTTCTGCAAAGACACATACACAGGCACACGCAGAACACCTCACAACTGAGATAGACCCATGATTCAAATACACCTCTTGCCAAACAGATGAAATCCATGCACTCTAACTATGACTATTTTGCCTGTCAGTTAAACATGTTGCTTAAATCACTTATGCTCTTTGAAACAAGGTAGGAAGAAAAATCCTTCTTTGTGGTGTGGCTATTCCAAAGGCAAAAACAATTTGCTTTTCAGAAGCATTTTTCAAAACCCCAAGGATAAGTCTTCTCTGGCATAGAGTTAGTTGCAGACAAAGAGGGGGTGGACTCCATCAGAGATTGAAAAATTCACACCTACTCTTGAGGTGGAGGAGGATTTCTTAAGATGGGGCTCCCAAGAGCCCCCTCTAGCACTCCATCGTTTGAGCACTTTGAAGATCTGTGATGGAAAGCTGGAGCCACATTCTTCAAAGGGTAATGACTAGATATTTTGTTGTTATTAGACAACTTCAGCAAATAAAAGGTAAGGCAGTTAGATATTTTTCCTGTATTTCATGGAAGAGTTTTAAACAAGAGGGTCCCCTGACTGACAATGGGGTTTGTGAGTTTGAAATCTACCACTTGAAGAAGAGGAAATGCTATTATCTCCTGAAGATAAGAGAAGCAGTGACCATAATATTCTGGAAAAAGTTGAGTGTTCAGTAACACCCGCCATCAAAAGAAGACAAACTGTGAAACAGGAAGCCTTCAGCTGTTTTATTTGAATGTGAACATTTATGTATAAAGCTGCCCTTATGCCTGATAACACATAAATCTGTGAGAAGATTTAGTGTATTTACAATTGTAAGGTTACTCCAGAGAGTTGCTAAAGCCAAAGGTGAGCATAAATACACCAGTTGGCCAAAACAAAGATTGCTACTCTCTGTGTGCCTTGTCTCATTTATGTCTCCCAATCCTCATGGCTGCAAAAAGTTCCCACACACATTTAGAGCTGGGTGCTGAGCTGTTGTCTCTAACTGTTTTCTTCCAGTCTGAATTTCCAGATCACATCTTTGTATGGAAAACAACACAGAATCTAGATCCATTTGCTTTTTTCTTTAGACCGTGATATTTTTGAAATGGGACAAACTGTCTGCTAAAACTCCTGTTGAGTGCATTCAACTTATTTTACACAGACCCCATTGACAGGTTTCAGGTGAAAATGTATCCTGTTCATTATCAAGACAAGGTTTTAATGGGTTGTCTCAGGGTGAAAGGCTTTGCCAGTGTTAATCTGTCTCTCGCTGCAGTGTTTGGTCTGCTGTACAAACCTGGGATTTTCCAGGAGGGTTTTGTGCACCCCAGATGGATTACAGTGCTTGACACAATGCCTTCAAAAAATGTCATGCTCTTAAAAATAACATACTTTCACAGTTTTTTGATCTTCAAGCTGAAACCAGAAGAAAGGATTTTTCATTTGCCCTAAACAAGTAATGTGAGCCAGCGTGTGAGATTACGGGGGAGACTTGCAGAACTCTGGTTAAAGAGAGTCCTGCAGAAGAATGTCCACAAATCCCAAAGCATTGTCAAATGGTACAGTATAGGATTCAAAATAAAAACTTGAAGGAATCTGCCCACTGTGATTCTATAAGATTGCTTTTCTGCATCACTGTAGAGTGCTCTCCATTAAAGCAATATGAATGGGATATAAGGGTACTAGAAAGTGTCCAAAGGAAGACTATGAAAGTGGTGAAGGGCCTTGAGGAGAAGCCACTGGAGGGGCAGAGGCCCTTGATGTGTTCAGCCTGGAGGAGATTGGATAGACCTCAGTGCAGTTACAACACCCCCTGAGGGGAAGAGGGGCAGGCACTGATCTCTCTGGTGACCAGGGAAAGGGCTCAAGGCAATGGCCTGAAGTTGTGTCAGGGGAGGGTTAGGTTGGATATCAGGAAAAGGTTCTTCACCCAGAGGGTGGCTGGGCACTGGAACAGGCTGCCCAGGGAAGTGGTCACAGCACCGAGCCTGACAGAGTCCAATAAACATTTGAACAACACTCACAGGCACATGGTGTGACTCCTGGGGCTGTCCTGTGCAGGGCCAGGAGTTGGACTGATGATCCTTGTGGGTCATATCCAACTCAGGATATTCTATGCATCTGTGAAATCCCAGTGTCATCGCTCTGCCATATCTATAATCATCATATATGATAACAAATAAGTGTTTGTCTTTCTTGTATTTAACTTTGACTCTTCAGATACATCTGGTTAATCAAATCATCAGTTTTTAACCAGGTATAAATTGGTATTCTAGCCCTTTATTAACAAAGAAGTTTTGCTTCTATGATAATGGGAGAATATAAATAGGAAGCCAAAGTGACTTCAACATCTTGTGTGATAGGGTGTGAGAAAAATGCCAAGAGCTATGATAAAAAAGAACAATACATCTGAGAAGTTACAACCATTTCAAATGTAAACATGCTGCTAATCCTGTAGTACACTGTGCCTCGGGGCAAGACTTAACCCTGCTTATTGGGGACTAATATTTAAAACACATAGGAATGCAGAGAGATAGAAACTGTTTTCTCTTTCAAATAAATCACTTTTTTTCAGAATTAAGTAAACTGAGAGGGAAATGTTCTGCTCTCAAAGGCATCACTTTTACATAGGAAAAAGAGATGCTTTACCCAAAGCTGCGAGGATGTGGCAACTAATTTGAGATTAATTTATGAAGGGCAAGGCTGCTCATCCATCTCCATGCAAGTTAGAAACTTGACATATTCAGTGTGGAAATCACTTGCTGCCTTATCTCCTCTGAGATTTTTGCTTTGTTTTTAAGTACCATAAAATAAAAACACCTTTTCTCTGCTAATATTGAAATAATGAAACTCACTTCTTTTCATTGTGGAGAAAGGTTTTATTACCTTCATTCTGACAAAACTCTTCTGACAAAATCCTTCTTTTCAGAGAAATTGTGAGAAGAAGTGTGTGATTTATTCTAGAATTTGTAGAGTGCTCTTGATAGAAACATGTATTGCATATCTATCTGTTGATACTCCTTCTTCTAGAGGGAAAAAAATCCCACATTTCTTTAGAAACTTTCTATTTAATGGGCGGGGGAGAGAGAAGCAAAAAGAGAAAAAACCAGAAAGACAGTGGATGAAAAAGGAAAAAGAAGAAACTTCAAGGTGCAATGATCTCATGTGTTTGAAAATTCAGTAGCAAGAATAAAGTTTCAAAAACCACATCTAGAGAAATATTCCCCCCAGTACATGTGTTATTAATCCATTCAAATGTGATGTGAAAAGATTTGAGTCTTAGAAGAGAACTTACAACATTAGTCCAGATGGTGAATGAAGCATAGTCATGCCTGTTTCACTTAATAACAACCCACTTAGAGTGAAAAATAGAGTCACGCAGCAAAAGCTTTCATAAATAAGTAAAGAGATTTTCACCTCTAAAGTATATTCTGAATTTGATCCTTACAAAATCCCTTGAAGGGAATTTGTATACAGAAAATGAACAGAGACATTTTTTGTTGTGACTGTTTTTTGTACCTGAGACAGGAGAGAGTGGGACAATCAAGAGAGGAAAAGGGCTCTTGTCATCCCTTCTTGACACTTGACCCGTGGGTAAAAGTGATCTGCTGAAGTCAAGTGTGTTCACAACATGGAGATAACATCTCTGTTGACAAGTCTCCTGACTCAGGCCTCTTCTTGGGCCACTACCCTGTAATAATTGCTTTCTCTGGCTATTTTTAATGTGGATTCCCTTTTCAGAATTGAAACAAGATGTGACTTCCTGTGTATTATTATTCCCTTTCTTTACATTCTTCAAAAGAGATCTGTGCCTTTTTTAGCTAATTGTATTATAGGCTTCAGTGGATTTTGTAGTGATTTTTGAAGTATTTGTAAAATGTCTATGCAGAAACTGAGCTGAGATTCCAGCCTGAAGTTTCAGACTAATCCTGAAATCACTAAACTCTGCTTTAACAGATCAAAAATAGTCAGGTTTTAAGTGCTTTGGGGAAAGGCCCTACACCAGTACAGATGGCAAAGCATTCAACTAGCTCTAGAGTCTATAAAAATAATTCCTTTTTATTACTTAGCTCTTTCACAAGTAATATGAAAATAGATTTGTTTCTTGATGATTATATTAAGGATAATTGGAAGAAAGTAATACGGCATCTACTCATTATTGTCTGTTCCTCAGTTATATCCTTTTTATGTGCATGTCCTGGTCGGTTTGGGGTTTTCTTGGTTTTGGTTTTGTTTTTTCTTCCAAGGGAGAAATTTTGCCTTCCAAGTGTCTTTTCCAGAGGAAATGAACACATATTGTGCTTTTAGACCAAGTACTGTAGCACAATTAATCTCTGCACTGTCCTTTCCTAGCAACCCAAAGTAGGAAATATATGCAGCCAAAGTGTAAAACTAAACAGCTAGCAGGTTTCTATATTTACAAGAATCAAAGCAGTTAAATGACTCAGCTGCCTCCTAAAGCGGGTTATATTTGAATTTGGGGAGAGTGGGGGGAAGAATGGAACATTATTGCTTTAACAAGGTTTACTGCTAAACTGAACATATGTTGCTCATAATGTCACTTTCTAAATCAATGAAATTATCATTATAGAACATGTCGACAAATTAGACATGTAAAGTGCAAGCTGTATGTGGGAGAGATGTAATTTGGCTCTATAAAAAGAAATTAAACAATAAAATATCAATGACAGATGTAGTTAGCTAAAGGTTTTGAGGTTTAAATACCAATTTGTGAAAAAAAATTATGCAGGCCCAATCAGGGTACAAGATAAAAATACCAGCCTTCATGCAACAAGATGATTAAGTGTTTGGACCAGATGTTCGGAGACCTTAGATGTGCCCTTTCTTTAACTGGCAAGCATACTGGCAAGTCTTTAAATTTGTAAAATCCAAGTAATGAAGGTTAGCTCAGATGGAAGTAATAAAACAATCAAATATCAAGAGTCATTCATGTCTGTGCACTATACATCATGCAACAATTCTGAACTCCATATTTTAATATACCAGCACACATTTTAAAGGAACAGGCTTTTTTCCATATTTTTAAAAGAAACTTACTGGAGTATTTCTTTCCTGTTTAGAGTTCTCAAAGCTAGTGCAGGAATTGAATGCATTCGATATGTTTTAGATCCTTTTCCCACAGGTCTGCAGATTTTATAACTCAAGTCTCAGCTAAAACTCCGTGTCATAATTCCTGGGTTATAGCTTTGTCTCACAGCTGCTCTGTGGTTGTGGGCAAGGTGTTTAAGACTAAACAATAAAATGTGTGTATGATCAAAGAAGAATGTCTTGCAGGTTAAAAGATGACTTCTGTTTCAGACCCTTCTAACAACTTTGTGAGGTGATCAATCTCTCTGTGGCTCATCTCCTCCTATTCATAAGCAGCAGGGGGACATAATCCAATCTTTAGCTCATTTTCCCTCTTGGGCAGAGTGTCATTCCCAGCCACATCAGAGCTGTTGTGCACAACTGTGTTGTGGCAGACCACGGCTGTTATCTACAATCTCATACCTTGGGGTCCTGGCCAGGCCATGCTGTGCCACAAACTCTCCTTTCTATAGAACCCAGGGCAGCAGCTGTGGGGAGGAGTTTCCACTCAAATTTAGGTCTTGCCAGAGTGTGAAATGGGGACATATCTCAAGCTCAGAAATACTGGGTGCCTGCCTTTCATGCAGCCACTCTGCTTGGACAGTGACTAGCAGAGATGGCCCTGATCTTGTTAAAGCCTTTAAGACATTGCCATAATATAATCAACAGCAATTCTGAAGGCATAAATAAAAGATAACATTCATGAGGTTTTCAGAGGGGTGACATAGTGTGCATAAAACATTTGAATACTACAGACAGAGCAGATGAAAAGGGTTTGAGCTCTAAAGAGGAAATCATTCCTTGATGGGCTGATGTAGCTTGGCAGTAGAAGATGGGTTTCATCTGATCAGTGTAGGCATCTACAGTGTATAGAAAGCAGCTCAGCTGTTCTTCCCCACTCTTTGCCACCCTTATAGAATACAAAGAAAAATATGTTTCACAGACACAGTTTAACTCTTCTGAAAATAAATCTTTGGAATAGATTAATTTTAGCTACAGCCTAAAAATACCTGTTCTTCACCATTAGCTCTGGAGAGAGGCCATGGTGATAGCTCAGATGTGGACACCTGCTAGGCAAACATGAAAGGCAAATAAAATGTCTGCCAACCACAGTGACCATCCATTGGTAGCTTTTCATCCTTCCTTGATACTGTAACCCAACCTTAAGAAATATTACAGTCAGTTAAAAAGTTAACTAAAATAAAAGCATGAAGAATAATAACATGCAAACTTCCCATTTCTTATGAGAAACAGGATTTTATACTCCCCACAACTTAGGAAAATGCATCCGTCCATACGAGTAGGATAATATGCTATTGTGTACTCTGTTACTCTTGCACAACATTCTCTGACACACGGGTTTCAGCACTTTTGTTACCACGGTTCAAAACACTTGTAAACCTGTGACAGGCAGCAGAATTTGGTTAACTAATCTCTACAAAATGCTTTGAGTTTCACTGGGTGGAAGATATTCAGCATTAGTTTCTTGGGCCTTCTCTCAAGAGGAGCAGCACCTTCCTGTACCTGCCTTGTACCAAAGACAAGCATGGCCAGCAGGACCAGGGCAGTGACTGGGTTCCTGGCCTCAGTGTTGAGGAGCCACACCTTGCTGCCCTGATTTTTCAGCTTTCTTGTGTCTCACAGTTTCATAGTTCTTAGGTTGTTTCTCACACACGGGCGTTATAAATAAAAGCAATATTTTTGTAAGTCTAGGTAGTTTACATTCTTTGTCTTAGAGATATGGACAGCTGATGGACAGTTGTCCTGACCAATGGGATGGGGAGAGGTGTCAACCTTCTCCCCTAATCCCTGGCCTTTGTAGAAATACTACGAAAGTGGAGTCAGATCTTTTAATAAACAGTTCATGCCTTCTCACCAAAGTGAGTGAGCGTGTGTGTGTGTCTGCGTCTGTGTCTGTGTCTGTGTGTCTGTGTGTCAAACGACATCACCTCAAATCCCTTGTTCAGTTTTGGCCCCTCAGAATGAGACACTGAGGGGCTGGAACATGTCCAAGAAGGGCAGTGGAGCTGGGGAAGGGGCTGGAGCACAAGTCCTGTGAAGAGCAGCTGAGGGAGCTGGGGGCTCAGCCTGGAGAAAAGGAGGCTCGGGGGGACTTTGTTGCCCTCTAGAACACCCTGAATGGGTGTGCAGCCAGGTGGGGACCAAGCTCTGCATTCAAGCAGCAAGCCATAGTGCAAGGAGAAATGCCCCCAAGCCCAGCCAGGGAAGGTTTAAATTGAATATTAGGACAAATTTTTTCACCACCAGGGTTGCCAGTCCCTGGTACAGGCTATCCAGTGAAGTGGTGGCATCATCATCCCTGTAGACATTTATAAAACTTGTAGATGTGTCACTTGGCCATGGTTTAGGCATGGCAGAGCTGCATCAAGGGTTGGACTTGGTGATCTTAGAGATCTTTTCTAACCTTAAAAATCCAAAGATTCCAAAGATGAGTAAACCTGTGTGGAAATCATTGTTTGCCTGGAGGCAGAAAAACCTAGTGTTAAAAAAAATCATTTTTTAAAAATTCATTTTCATCCCTTTTTTTTCCCCTATTGCCCTTTAAAGGGCAGTTCTCAGCCCCGTTCAAATGACAACCCTCCATGTACCAACTGCTCCAAGTGTAAACACTTATTCACCAAGCAGGAAGCAGCTTTGAGTATTCAGAAACATTTAAACAAAGTGAAATACCTTCTTTGAAGTGATTGCCTGAGCACAGAAGAGAGATGGGACTTGTAGGAAGAAGTAATGTCTTTTCTGAAACAAACTAATAGACATGAAAAGAAACAGACAAGCTTTAAGGGGCTTTTGTTCTGGGAAGATTGTTTTTTTCCAACACTATCAGTTATTCTAATAAAAGATATTACCTCTCTCTCTATAAACCTTGCCTCTCACCTCTTAATGTTACTTACACTGATACTTCTTTTTATTTCTGTTTTCAAAGGTATATGGATTTAGAAAGAGTCCATATCCACCTTCTGCAGTTTCCAAGTGCTTAAAACACTCTGCCTGCAGAATTTATACTGTATATGGAGTGCTGTCTAAGAGTTGTACTTACATAACAGCACTTGACTGAATGTCTTGTTTTCCACATGCAAGCCCAACAGGCTGGAAACCAGGACTGCTGAAAAACACCTACTTTCTGAAAATCATTAGTCTTCTTTCCCCTCCCTAATTAATTTGTTGAACCACTAGAGAGTTGCGGTAGAGGTGACAGGTTTTCTGAATCTGAATCACACTCTGATTTAACCTGGGCTTGCCTATGGTTCCCTGCTTACCTCTAGCTGGGCTATTTGACATAACTTCATGCCCAGAATCATGCTGGAATTATATTTAATTGCTTTTTCTCTTCTCTAGGCATAATTAGGATGTTCATTTTTTCTCTTAGATGTCTCAAAAGAAAAAAAAGTGTTGGACATTCACCTTGAACTTTCCAATTGTTTCATTTCCATCTGCACAAATAGAAAATTACCTACAGTTCTTTGAACGATGGCAAAACTACCTTGTTTACTGAACTGATCAAAAATAGCATTCCTCCTGTGTTACCCAGTTTAGACTACTTTTTGTACCTGTTAATTGAGGTTGGTTTTGCTGTGCCCTTTCCCAAACTGTCAGTGTACTGCTTTTACAAAACTGAGACAAAAAACTTCTGCAAGGGCCATGACTCCCACTCTGGCAGCTCTCCTTCAGAAAGATTCTGCTTAGCAGGGAAACACCCTCAAAACTGACAGAGTCTGAGAGTATTATTTTAGAGAAAATATAAATTGAGAAGTTATCTCCTGGAGGGACAACACAACAGGCATAAGCGATCCAGGAGGTTGCTGGATTACATTGATGATAAAATCCTCCAAGCAAGAAGGTGAGTTCTGCTGGACCTCATAAGCACCAACAATGAGAGGCTTGTTGGGCTTCTGAAAGTCAAAGGCAGCCTTTGCTGGAGTTCAGGAAGCTGGGAGCAGAAAGGAGGGTGAAAAGCAAGGTCACAGTGATGGATTTTGTGAGAACAGGCTTCAGCATCCTCAGGGATCTGCTCAAAAATGTCTCAGGAGAAGAGGTCTTGGAGGGAAGGAGGGGCCAAGAAATCTGTTTCGTATTGAAGAATTGCCTCACCCAAATTAAGGAGGATTCTATGCCATCAAATACAAGAGCAGACAAAAGCGCCAGGAGCCCTGCATGGGTGAACAAGCTGTTCCTGACCAAAGTCAAAGACAAAAAGGAAGCAAATACAGAACCAAGTGTCTCCTGACTTCTAGAGGCCACTTCCAGCTTCAACCATTCTTTGTTTCTATATCTGCTATAACGCCATCCAGTTAGAAACAAAATATATTTTTCAAGTTGTACAACATGCCAGACATCACATTTGGCTCAGTGAAACCCTAAACATGGGATTCTGGGTGCTGTTCTAGTATGGTATCTCGTTTTTATCTCCAGGTACTGGCCACTGGATAGTGGAGACCAGTTTGTCCTTTAGTTGGAGTCAGAATGTTTTCAGTATCTGGCCAAAGATGTCCAGCAACTAGCACAAACTTTTAATTGCATTTTCATGGCATTTTTTCACCATCAGAGAATTAGTTTTGTAGATGTTCACAGGCATAAGTGACAGAATAAAAACTTTGTCTTATTTCACTGAGGGCATATGAGGGTATTGGAGAAGGACTATAGCATCCAAGTGTTCATTAATGTAATTTTCTGCAGCTATAAGACATTTAGAATAATTCCTGGTGGAGTCTAATTAGAGCAGTTAAAATTTTTTTCTGACTCTCTTTTGATGGAAAGCTCCTTCCTGTGAAATGGAATGTCCCTATTAGGTAAAATTCGCAGGTTCGGGCTGGGGGGAAAAAAATCAGACAACAGATTTTTAAGCTTTGTAATCATAACCTGGAAAATATAGAAACCTTTCAAAAATATTTATTAATACTTCATAAATAATAACTTCTATTATATTTTTTTTTCACCTCAAGGCAGGATAGATTCTTTTCAGACGAACTCTCTTTGTGCTGTGCATTTTGCATAGCAGGTTATACCAGCCCTTTCTCCATAAGCAACACAAGGAAATGTAAATTTTTGGCATGAATCCAGACAGCTGGTCTCCGTGGGACATCTTCCTTGGTCATGCCTTTGCCTCCAAACACTGCAGATAAAAGACAGCGGTGAATAAGTCACCCTTTTCACACTGGGCTCCAATTACATCTGCTGCCTTTTGTGAGAGGGTGTTTGGATCTCGCAGGCAGTCCTTGGGCAGCTGTTGGGTTTGTAGCCATGCCTGAGCTGGAATTCTCATGAATAGGAAGTACTTGAACTCCATGGTGGTTCCCATATCCCACAGCCGTGGGAACCGTGAGGAAGCTCGCGCTGATTGATTAGAGTCTCTGAGTCACCTAACTTCCTATCAGGGAGATGAATCTGGAAACCCAAAATAAGCTTCTTCCACACCGGAGATTTCTCTGTGGTGTTTTAATAACACAACTGTGCCCAAAGAAAAAATAAGAAATTGTAACCTTGCTCTCATCTATTATTAATACAATTAATTTGCCTCAGAGTAATTATGGCATGTTTCTCAAAGGAACTTATTTTATTTCTTCTTTTGAATAGTGCATCTTCTGCATATTCTGCTGATTGTATTTATAAAGGCTACACTATTTTGAAATCTGAAATTAAAAGGTTTTCAAGCATAAAATATGAAAAATCTCATAATAGTTTCTTGGTCCATTTTTCTCTCTTTCAGCCTTAGTCCCACGAAACCAGAATGGCAGGAGCTATTAACTCCCTGTTATTTATTGGTTATCTAAAGGCTTCATCCTCCATGTGATATCTTAATGTATATTAAGTGTTTTCTGTGGAAACGATTAAGGTATTACAGGCAGAAGATTCTGATACTGCCTGAGCAGTTTCAAGGCATGTGATCTCCAAGGAAACAGAGATCCTATTCCCAGTCCCCTTCCTACAGGAGTTGCCAATGGCACAGGATGCTGGGGTTGTGTTGTTGGCTCCAGTAGGACTGTTCCTAACGAGTGAAGTTCCATAAGTAAAATATGCCTGATTGGGTCATTTTAAAAACAAATTAAACCGTACACAGATTTACTTCAATGACAACCCACCCAGGCTTTGGAGATCCTCTTGTTCTCTTTTAGAGAAGACTATTTGTTTGCAAAAAAAAAAAAAAATTAGCGACGAAAGTTCAGCTTTCAGTAAAAAAAAAAACAAACCCTGTGGACTCTAAATGTGATTTACTCAGGGATTGCTGGGGTCATTCCATTTTGTTTGCCTCCAAAATTTGGGTCCTTTTTTCATCCCAAAGGCATATTAGAGCCTCTCTGAAGGTGTAAGACAAGGAACACACTTCAGCACACTTTTACTACAACGAGGAGGAAGGCATGAAAGAAATTATGAGATTTACAACTCTGTATTACCCCATGAGCAGCCTTCACAGTCAAATATGTGACTTGTTTATATTTTTGCCAGAGTACCTGGAAGCTTTTCTGCTGCTGTAGCTGGGTCCTTCACTGGTGAGGTCTGGAACAGCACAAAGACTTGCAGGCACATCCCCAAGAGCTAAAGCAGCCTTATAGATATAGGACAGCCTTGTGAATTTATTGGAGGGAAGAGGGGGACATGATTTTCCAGTGCTGAAATGGGACCTGTACAATCTTGTTTCCAGGTGTTTTTTTCTTCGTTTCTCTCACCCACTATTTCATATTGGCTTTACAAATCCTGGTGTATCAGATGTATTGCAAATGATGCCTTAAATATCACTGATGGCTCCCTGAAGTATACTCTCTGTTAAAATGTTCATTCTGATTTAAATGACCAAAGCTACAGAGCTCCCACCAGCTCCCTGAGGAAGCTCTTGAGACTCTAACAGATCTCACCTTCCAGTCAGAAAGACTCTCATTTAATGTTGCTTGCCTGTTACCCGCACACATTTCTTGTACCCTAAGAGTGCCATTTGCACTCTAACTGTGATGTGTTATAGCTTAGGGTACAAATTACTGAACTGCCTGTTGGTTATGTCTAGCCTTTTGTTCAGAAAAGATGTGGATAGAAAAACACATAGCAGAGAAAATATTAGATAATTTATAGCTAAGCCTAAGAGGTTATTCCCTGGATCTTCTACCTTACTCTATTTTCACTGTTTCCTGTTTTAATTGTCTTAACTTGGATAGCTAGAGAGAAGTTCTAATCCCATCAACTGCACCCTCTAAATCCCAGTATCTCTGTTCAGGTCAAACTAGAAGTCATTTTTAGAGACTGACTTTAAAGGTCTTTGAATGAACTGTCATAGGGTAGAAGCTTTAATTTCTGAAAGTTGATTTGGAAGTGGAGAAAAAATATAAAAGCTGATATTGCTGGATTTGCTTAAGTTAATGCATCTGGCAGTGAGATTTTAGAGACAGGCTTGGAGATTTAGCAACTCTATTTTCCATGAGTTAATAAAGGTATTTAATGAAGGCAGCTTTAAATTAAAATATGTCTGTTGGTTCTGGAACAAAAATCTAAGCTATTCATCTGTTTTGTAATATGTTGAGTGTAGCTGGTTTGATACAGTAGACTTTGAATAGAGTGGCATAAAATAGAGGAAAAAGTAATTGAAAAATGGGACTGTGGATTTCAAGAAGCCTAAAACTGGCTTAAACATTGGACAGGGAAAAATGTGCTAGCAGAAAGAGTTTAATTGTCATTGCAAGACCAACACATCCTCCCTCTGTGTAGTTTAGTTGCTTAGGATAGTTCAAAATTTTCTCAAGCCACATTAAGACAAGGAACAGAGGATGGCCTTTCTGGATTGAAGAAGACAATCTGCATCCAAAAATCTACTGTCAGCACAAAATGAAATCCATCCAATATTAAATTTACCTATTTTTCTCCTAAGTCTGATCTGTCGTACCCACACAAGTTGTAAATTTAAATGAAAGGCTCTATTTTAGTGTTTGTGCCTGGCACAGGGGATTTTTCATCATGGGCAGCACTTTTGGATGTGAACATAATGCAGTGATGACTCACCTGCAAACGCAAAATGTTCTGCTCAAGGAACCATAGGTGATTATGACTTCTACTACAATGATCCAGGATGAGCCTCTCACTAAATATGGCTCAGATAAAGATGAGAAATCCCACTGGAAGAAGAGGAAACAGTATTTCAGGGAGAAATTAATGTTATCTGCACCTCCTGTAAAGTGCCAGCCATGTGATAAAGCTAAAAGTATTTTTCTTTGCTATTACCTCAGCCCTAAGAACTGATCCTGCAGGAAGTTAATAATTTTTCTAATGTTGTCATTATCATAGAATCATCATAGAATGGTTTGGGTTGAAAGGGATCTTCAAATCATCCAGCCCCAACTCCCCTGCAATGGGCAGGGACACCTTCCACTAAACCAGGATTCTCAGAGCCCCATCCAACCTGGCCTTGAACACTCCCAGGGATGGTGCATTCACCACTTCTCTGAGCAACCTGTTCCAGTGCTTCACCACCCTTATGATGAATAATTCCTTCCTAATCTAATCTAAACATAACCTCTTTCACTTTGAAGCCATTCTGCCTTATTCTGTTACTACATGCCCTGTAAAAATTTCTCTCCAACACCTTCAGTCTCACTGATTTTAGTGATGCTCAGTGCCTTAAAAGACGAGGCAAAGAATTTGGATAAAATGTAAACAGGGCAAATATAGTATTGAAAGTGACAATCACTCATGATAATTTCAAATTGAAGTGATTTTTTTCCTGCCATGTTCAGCTTTCCTTCCTCCAGTGGACATTTCCACTTTAGGTCTTTGCTCCTTTAGTTATTTCAGATCAGAAACAGCTGCTGTTTCTTCAGCAGAACATGCAATCAGGGTAACTTTGACGCAGTAAAACCAATCTGAGTTGTGTGGAACAGAAATGCAAATAGGCAATGGGAGCATTAGTCAGAAGGTTTGCCCATGCATGGCAGTTGCTTGGTAGCCCTTGTGACAGAGTAGAAGAGGATGGCACTGTCCCCTGCCTGTCTCTCCATCCATCATTAGTTAGGCTAGAAGTGGTGAAGGTGTCGTTCCAGCATCGGTTGCTATGGGTCCCAGAGTCACTAAATCCCTTTTTATTCCTGCTTAGACTCAGGGTCTATGAAAGGTGCCATATCCCTTTGTTAAAAACTGCAGGCTGGCACTGAAAGCTTCAGAAATGACAGACATCCTTTCTTTGAATACCTGTAGCAATCTCAAGCATATTTCCCGCAGTAGCAAAAAAAAAAAACTCAGGAAAAACTAAATATTTGTCCTTCTTTTTATGGAACAGACAGGGATTAAGAATATGGTTTGTCTGTGTGATATAGCTCCCAAGATTTGCTAGTGACTGTGAGCTTTTGGTACATTTCTCATGCCTTCCCACTACTCCATAAAAGCTCTCAAAACTCAAGAAGATTCTGACATTTCCAACCCTGGTTAGCCTAAAAGGAATGGTTCCTATTTAAATAAGGAAATGTGCAACCAAGATAAACTATTCCAGGAGTCTCTGCTTCCAATATAATAACCTAATATGTATGTGATTAGTGTTTATAGGAAAATCAAGCTGTTGGTTTTTGAAGCAGAGACAACAGTGTTTGTTTTCTCCAGCGTGTTTCCACATAGAATCTAAATGTGTTCTGTCTTGTTATTCAATGCAAATTTTTGTTTGGAACTCCGGCTATTTTCTCTGTTTCTGAAATTGGGGGGTGAAACACATATATAGATTTTTGAGATAGCAAAGAGCAATAAGGTTTATTTATTTAGTTACTGCTGGGTCATTTGTACTGTTTCTGTTGCATGCTCTTGATTAAGATCAGAATTTTCTAGTATTATTTAAATCAATATGTACTTACACAGAACAGTGTGTGTGTATTAAAAAATCAAAGCAACTATTGTTATGCTGACCTCTGTAAAGACAATATCAACATGAGGAATAGCAAAGAGCTGCATGCTGTTGCAAGCACCTTATCACCTTATTTTCACACTATAATTTGTCCTGCGTAATGATAATCTTTTAATATTCTTCACAATCACCACACTCAAATTATTAAAGATCATATGGAGAGTGAGATGGGACCTAAGGAACAGGTTTCAACCTGCAGATATAGGAAAATCTTTGGTATTCTTTCCATATTGAAAAGAGTATTTACCATATTGTTACTGTTCTTACTGTTTTCATTGCTACTTCAATATACTCTTCAGGGCATTGCAACTAAGAATTTCATTATATGTATAACACTGGATCTGAAGTATTACAGGTAAGAGGTACACCACATCAAACAATTCTGACTCTTACAGGCAAAAATTTAAATTTAAAGTTCCATTACTTTCCACTGGGTTTTCAGATTGAACACTGGTTTATGAAGTATTAATTTCTGTTTTATTTTTTAAAATACTGATTCTTAGTTTAAAAAAAAATCAATATATACAGTAACATTTTTCCCACTGGGCTGCAAGCAATTAGAATCCACCAAGAGAAAAGTCATCTGTCAATTGCAAACATTGTACTTAAAACAAATCCTCAGAGCTGTCTGACTAAGTAAATGCTTAAGCAAACAAATATATTCAAATATTCAAAGATATAGTTGATGTAGTAACACTTTTTGCTGAGCTTAATTCAAAAATCAATGCCATGTAGTAAACAGAACAGCCTCTAAAACAGAGATTAAAACAAACAATGATAGAACTGCATATAAATGACAAAATAACCACAGGTATATGAATCTTTATTGCTGAGGAAGACCATATTTCACAGTAAACACGAGAGGTGGAGGTGAGGTGATAGAAAAAATAACTGTCTCAATAAGAATAATAGGATGTTATCAGTCTGTGGCATGGTCTCAGTGTTTGACAAAGCTCAGCTCATAGACCAGACCAATAATGTCTCATTCTTATGGACATCTGTTATATTAAAAATACATATTATATACAGACATAATGTTACTCTTTTTGCTGCATGTTATTGAACAGAAGACTTAAAGAGAAAATACAAGATACACTTTTTCATTGTGTTTTGAATTTATAGAGCACACTCGAGTCTCATTTGCATGCTTTTCTTCAAGGTCTTATGGACCTGAAAATTCATAGTTTTAATAAAAGACAATTTTTTTTCTGTTTTTTGTGTGACTCACAATAAATCACAGGACTTGGCAACAGCATTATAAATCTATAGGCATGCATCAGAAAGATTGGAAAGCAGCACCTGTTGTCTTTGGCTTTCAAGGTACACACTCTTATTTGGGGACCTAAAACATTAAGTTTGAACACCTTTCCTTTTTTTCCTTTAAGATTTTCCCAATCAAATGGTAAAGCCCTGGGATCCTGGTCCCTGAACTGGTGTTAAGTGCCCAGACTGTACTGAATGGTCAGCAGTAAACCTGCCTCACTTAATTTGTATGCACTGCTGCAGCACCGGCAGAGAGAGGTTACAGTGCCCACTGCTTGGTTTAATTGGAGTTAAGTACATCTATTATGTCGGTGTGCCCCATCCACAAGCTGTTTATTTTGATTAATGCATGCATCCTGATGAGTGAAACACCTGTGTGAGACAGAAACTTTTAGGAGAAATAAAGGAACAGTTTCGCAGACTAATTTTCCTGAAAGATTCGTGTAGTTTTAATGCTCCCCCCCCTGGCTGGGGTAGCCAGTTTGAGACTCTTTGATAGGTTTGCTGCTCAGGATAAGAGGTGCTGATCTACTCTAAGATTTCACAAGTTGGGACCTTAAGAACTGGGGCACTCTAAATTACCAGTCCTGCTTAAACATAATTTACTTCCAATTTGTGACAAAAATAATAGTGAGTAAACTTACCTAGGATGTAGACACTTGAAAGAGGCAGTTTGAAAGAATAAGACTTGAAGTAAGAGGAAAAAGAGCAGCTGGGATGTAACTTCTGAAATTTGCTTCAAAACAGAAGTATACATTGTAAGTATATAATATAAGGGCATCATGATGGGGAAAAAACACAGGTTAATTTATCAGTTAGAGGAAGGAGGAGAAATCTACTGTCTATAGGTATCAGACATGTAGTTTCAAGGCTGTCATCTTCCTTGACTATAACAAAAAAAAAACCCCACATTTTTTTTTAAAAAAGTGGTTCTACGTAGGCTCACAGGAAAGGAAATGATTCTTGGAGAACACCAGGGGCAGATGAACTTAACTGTAAAGAAAATGTGAGAGCAAGGACAAAACCTTTCCAGACAAACTCCATCAAGGTCAGGTAAATTCAAGTCCCTTCCAGCATCAGCTGACCCCTCCTGTGGTTGCAAAGGGAACATAAATGACGTGCTTATGCTGAATGCCTGAAACCAAGGCATCAACCCTGGGCCATCTGTGTGTGTCACCAGCCATGTGTGCTGCAGGAAATGGCTGTGTTGTGGCCTCAGACTGAAGGTTATTGAGAGAAAGTGCTTTTGTGATCTTATTTATTTCACTGAAAAGGTCAAGGAAAAGTAGTGCCCTCAGCAGAGCAAACCTGCACAGGATCTCACAGAGCCACACCTGCCGCTTCTTCTGGTGGGAAACAGGGACAGAGAGATTACCTGGGGGAGATTTTTAGGAGGTTAGGACCAAGAAAGACAAGCAGTTACCAGAAAATAGGAGAAACAATCATAGTTGGAATAAGAGTCTATAAGTTTTCAAAGTTTCTAGATGCTTATCCTAACAAAAATTCAACCTCTGAACCTTTTGAGGTTAACTCATCTCCACTTACAACATCATTAGGAGATAATGTCAATGAAATGGAACACTGTCACAGGACAGCAGTTTCCCACTGCTAAATAAATGCTGAGCCAAAGCCAAGATATTTATTTTCAAAGTGGGAGTTATTTATCCTGTAAACATGTTCTGTTCCAGTGACTTTACGTCTGTTGCACCAAACTGCTAATGAGGGAGATGCTGTCTGATGCATGTGGTTAAACTAATAAGAGTTTCTTGGTGTCCTGTTATTGAAAATATATATTTTTATTGGATTAGAGAACAGATTAGCTCAGCACTTCAGCTAATTTGGAGAACAGTCGGTTCATACCCATGCTGTTTCTGATATGCACCCTACTTCAGGGGTCCCTCGCCACAAAGAGCTGGACAGCCCAGTTGTCATTCAGCGGCTTCAGAGCTGGAAACTTATTGTCTTGCCAGGCTCAATGAATTGACATATATGATGTGGCACTAGCACTGTAGATGACACAGGAATCAAAATTACAGAATCCCAGAGATTTCAGTTTGAGTGGTGCCAAAGGAATACCAAGAGTTTCTGGAGATATGGAGTAGCAGGAAGAGGTCTGGGCCGAGAAGCTGCTCTTTGCATGGACTCAAGAATTGCCAGGTGTCAGCCCAAGCAAATGCAGGAATTCAGACAAGGGTACAGCTGCTAAATCATCCACAGGCAGCACAGGTTCCAGAAGAAGGAGATGAATGGGGCAGGAAGTGCAGACAATTTTAATAGTCACTTATATTAAAAGAAACATCTATCAGAGGTATAGATTGATTTCGCTCCTGCTTTGGCAATACTTGAATGTTGACTGCCTAGAAGTAACAGAAAAACTGTTTGCTTGAAAGACTTTTATTTTTAAATATTATTTATATTTATATTTATATTTATATTTATATCAGTCAAAGCTTAAACTGGAAATTCTAAAATTTAATAAATTCTTCCTTTCTGGCCAAACATATTGAGGAAAAGCTTAAAAGTATTATTTGGGAAAATATTTCTTGAGAGAAAAAAAGAAATTCTATTAAAGACATTTCTTTTCCCAAGGGCACTGAGTTCCTAAGTCACATTGATGCCAGTAGGATATTTATTATTTCAGGGGTTTAAGGCTCCCTTGCATTTCTGTGCATCTGTAGCCTCACTTGTATTATTTATTAAATCACTCTTTCTTCAGTAGTGAGAGTTGAATATTGCATATTGCATAGGCCTGAATTGGAAGTTGATACAAGCAGTAAAAATTTATCACTGCCTTTTAAGGAAAAACTTATATATTGTAATGAATTACCTCTTATTATTTACACCTTTTGTCCTTGTTATTTTTACCATGTGGGCTTTTCTATGACAAGAAATTTAGGTGAAATTACCTAATAAACCCCTTAATTCATTGCCTAAGAGTTTGTAGTAAGGTATTCCCAGTGCTCCACTTGGTGAGGAGTGTCTCTTGGTGTGTCAGAAATAAACTGGCTTTGTGTTTGCCACAAGGACACACCTTTCTGCTTTACTGTGTCCCATTTTGTTGCTTGTCTCCTGAACTCTCTGAATGCTTTATTCTGTTCTGAAAGTTATTTTTATGAAAGGAATGTATTTTCCAGAATTAATCCTAGGCAATCCTGCATGGCTTTGAGTTTGCTTTTTGAGAAACCATGTTTTTCAGCGTATATCATGGCCCCATGGCCATCCTTCCTTGGACCACATATGTCAGCCGATGATAATCTCCGCAGATTCCTACATCTCCAAGTTGCTTCAGCATGCCTTTTTTTGTGTAGGTTTATGTCAATTCATTTTAGTATATCTCAGAACAAATGTCATCAGGATCCAATAATCACAGTTTATTGGGTGGACAGAAAGCAGGCAGTGAAGTCTCTATTGGGATTCTCAGCATCAATTTATGAGGTGCATTGCAAAACTAAAATCCATCTGATTTCCATCAGCTTAGCTATAAATGTAGGCATAATGATTCTATCCACTTATTTTCAAATCAATGTAACGTAACTATCTCCCAGAATTAGGAGACATGGATCACTGCACAGTTTAGGCACTAATATAGTGGTTTCTACTCACCAATGTCCAATACCACTGATTAGTTTAGTGTCCCACTCCTGTATTCACTCCACATCATTAACAGCTATTGGAAACAGTAGATTTGTGCTATTTGGGCTTCCCTACACAATCCACACAGCTTAGAGAGCAGAAAATGCAAAATGTTTCAACTCTTGCAACTGATAAGGTCTAAGTGCACCAAAATGCTAAAAATTATTTAGTCCTTTGGGGATACAAATGTCAATAACTCAAAATTTGCAAATTTGGACAGACATATTCCTGGAAAACTTGGACTGCATGAAAATGTCTATTTCATAGGCAAAATGGAACTCTTATGTTCTCTCCCACTTTTCAGCTGTATCATCAGTTTTGCTGGAGTGCAAGTGGTTTTTACCAGTGTAGCAACACTGATGGCTGGAATGGGGGCACATCCCAAGTCAGGCGATGTATTACTGGGATTTTTATGTAAATATGCATCACAACATCTCAGCATGTACATTATGCCAGAGAAAAATTCAGTTCACAACACGTAAAGAAAGAATTGAGATGTTAAGTTGGGTGCATTTTAACGAGGAAGTTTAATTTGTATTTTCTATGTTTATTTATAGGGAAGGCTTTATAATGAACAGGATGCTCATCTGATCAAATGCAATGATGCAATTAAATTGCTTCTTGTTGAAACAGGTTTTATGGTGCTTATTAAAAGTAAATATAAATAAATGTTTGAAGATCTGTGTGATCAGAAATGCCTTTTGATATCAGATGGAAATATATTAGTGCCTGAAATGCCTTAACTCTTTATTTAAATGTGGCAGATAAGTGTTTATAACATCACTGTGCCACATTACTAAAACCACAACTGACATAGCCCATTTGATTTTTTCAAAAGCTTTTGTCAGAGACCTCATGGGAGGCTATTAAAAAAACAACACAAAGTAATCATGGGCTAAATCAGAAATATCCAGGTCAAAGACAGAATCCAGTATGAGAGTAAACTGTTCAAAATTTGGAGAACTCAAGAAGAGTAAAAATAGATTTTTTTCTGCTGCCAATCTGACTGAGAAATCCATGGACAAAACCCAAACAAGCCACAGTGTCTACTGCCACATTTGTTTCTGCCTTCATTAAAAAGATTAATGTAATGAAATGTGCAAAGCAATTAAAGGCATGAATAAATGAGAAAAACTGATACTAAGTAAGATAAGTGCTTGTATTAGTTATGTATTTTCATGACCACTGAGCCTCAGGAAATATACCCCAAGGTGAACTCTATCAGAGAAAAAGAGCAGTTGGGACAATCTCAGAGCTGTCACTGGTTATCTGAAAGAGCTTATGGGAGAGGGTGTCCAGAATACTGGAAAAGTACAATTATTGAGGCTATCTTTAAAAAAGGGAAAAACGAGGGTGGATTTGTCAGCTTAACTTCCATTCCTAGAAAAATCCAGGAGCAAATAATCAAGCAAACAATTCTTAAGCCCCTAGGAGATAACAAAAAGATGAGTGACAGCCAACATGGATTTGTCAGTATGGTGGGTTGACCTTGGCTGGATGCAGGAGCCCACCAAACTTCCCCACCACCCCCCTCCTCAGCAGAACACTGGGGGAAGGGGGAATAAGATGGAAAAAGACCAATCATGGGTCAAGATAAAGGCAGTTTAATAAAGCAAAATCAAAGGCTGTGCACGGAAGCAAAGGAAAACAAAATATTTATTCTCCAATTCCATCAGCCCGGACACTTCCTGGGAAACAGATGTGGGAGACAAATATCATAATAATGAATCTCTCGCCCCCTCCTTTTGTCTCATATTTTACTGCTGGGCAGATGTCATATGGAATGTCCCTTTGGGCAGTTTGGGTCAGGCTGTGAGTCCTGGCTGTGTCCCCTCACAGGATCCTGTCCACCCCCAGGCTGCTGGTGAAGGGGGAATGTTGGAGAGTGCTGTGCCAGTTCTGCCCAGCAGCCCCCAAGCACTGGGGCATTATCAGCACCTTGCTGGGCACCAGTGCACTGTGAGGGCACCAGTGGGGAAATGAATTCCAGGCCCAACACAGTCAGAAAGAAATCCTGTCAAACCAACCTCCTCCTTTGAGAAGAGAGCAGGTTTGTAGAAGGGCAGAAGCAGTAGATGCTGTATGTCTCCACTTCAGTGAGGTGTCTGACAATGTTTCACCTGACACTATCATGATAAGAAGGAATATATAGGCTGGATTAAACTACTATAAAATGGACAAGGAATGGTAGGAAAATTGTACTCAAGCCATATGGAAGAAAATAAAAGGTATTTATTAGGACAGAATATGTCAAGTCACTGAAAAGGGGCCCAACCACTTGGGAGGCTGAGAATTCCAAAGGAGCTCAACAATTTGCACATTCACTCTGAAACACCTAAGATGACTTCAGGGAACAACTGGTTGATCAGCAGCTCTGCAGAAAAAGAGCAGTGATGGAGAATAAGATAAGAGAGGATCTCTGAAATTAATGCTATCAGCAAAGTGACACTTTTGCAGAAAAGCCAAATACTGTTAGAGGATGTACAAGCAGAAATAATCTCTGTAAGATACATGACATAATCTTTCTGCTCTATTTGGCATGAATGAGGTCGTAGCTGAAGCGTGGTGTTCCCTCTGCAGTTTGCATTTCAAGAAATATTTGCATCAGGTAAAGTAAGAGCAGAGTGATTAGGGGTACAGAAACTTGACCTATTAAAAATAAAAGAGTTGAGATTGCTTCCTCAAGAGAAAAGACCAAGTACAGGTAAGATTAGTAATCTTCAAATACATTAAAAGTGGCTGAGAAGGGAAGAAGATCGAACTGGTTTAGGTACCCATTTTCTATGTGACAAGAAGTAATATGCTCTAAATTGCAGAAAGAGTTATTTATGTGAGACATTGGAAGAACTTTTTAGTGGTAAAAACGATTAAACAGGTTGCCTGAGAAGATTCTGAATCTCCTCCACCGAAGACCTTAAGAGCAGTTTAGATAAACATATACTAAGATTAGTTCAGGGAAAGCTAATTCTGCCTGGGGTGAAAGAATGACCCCTTGATGTTCCTTCCATACATCCTTCCCTTATTTCTCCAATACATTAACACAACAGAGCACAAAAGTTCACCATTCAGAGTCATGAACTGAATGCATTTGCTAATGATGTGCACAATGGATAAAGCAGGACATTGGCAAATGACAGAAACGTTTTCTCCAGTTAAAGATTATTCAGAGGAATTTCTGACAGTGAGAAAAATGATAGCAACGGTATCTTGAAATATTTATTCACAGTGCTGACTAGGCTAGCCAACTAAGAGACCTTGACAAAGAAGAGAGATGAGCAATCACCAACCACATGAAGTTTAATAAGGATGTGATTCTTGGGATGCCCTGCACAGGGTCAGGAGTTGGACTTGGTTATCTGATGAGTTCCTTCCAATTCAACATATTCTAAGATTTTCTGAGTCTAAGTTTTAGGTGACTGTGCACAGGACACAGGAAGGACTTCTTCAGCCTTGTCCAGTGGTGAAACTGAGCATGAAAGAAAGGAGTTCACATTAACACTGTAAAATGCTTTTAGGTAAAATCAATGGATTTTACTGGGTTTTAACTTGTGTTATTATATGAATTTGGGTCATGCTTTAGCAAAAGTACAGAAGCCTAAATTTGTATTGTTTCCTTACTACAGAGAAACTGAATGACTAGACTGGTTGGAGATGAGTGGGGAGTATTACAAAGCTTGCAAAAATATTATTTCATTATTACATCAGAGTGTATTTCATCTTACAGTTCAAGATCGCATAAGCACAGAACACCATTTGTGCCATTCAAAGCAATAAGGGAAATTAAATCCCAGAATATCTCTAATTGGATTTTTTTTTAGGTTACCTGCCATTTAGAGAAGTTTGGCTTGGACACAGGACTGTGTACATCAGAAGGGCAGCACTCACAAATAGGCAGTATGATGTTAACTCCATAAGACTGCTTCAGATCTCTGTAGAATAGAGGTTTGTATTCTGTTAAAGGTTTTTCATCTCCTCAGTACCATTATTAGCCATCAGAGTCTACACTGGGCCACTCCCCTTGCAGACACGTCATCCATTCCAATTTGTTTCTTTTAAATTCGCAAGTCTCTTTTGGAGAAAGAGGTTTTACCTAACAGCAGCACATTTCCCTTCTCGGGAAAATGCACAGATCCACAGAATCACAGAATGGTTTGAGTTGGGGACCTTAAACACCATTTAGTTCCAACCCCCCTACCATGGGCAGGGACAATTTCCACTGGATCAGTGTTATCCAAGCCCTGTCCAACCTGGCCTTGAACACTTCCAGGGATGGGATAGACACAGCTTCTCTGGATAACCTGTGCCCCCCCACCCTCACATGAAAGAATTCCCTCCCAATACCTAAATTACACCTCCCCTCTTTCAGTTTAAACCCTTGTCCAGTCACTATCTGCCCATGCACAAAGCTGCCACAGTGAGGTCTCCATGGAGACTTTTCTTCTCCAGAGTGAACAGCCCCAACTCTCTCACCCTGTCGTCCTAGGAGAGGCGCTCCATCCTTATGATCATCTTTGTGGCCTCCTCTGGTCTCATTCCAACAGGTCCCTGTCCTTCTTGTGGTTTAAGTCTTAGAGCTGCATGCAGGCACTGCAGGTGGGGTCTCAAGAGAGCAGAGCAGAGGGGGAGAATTCCCTCTCTCGACCTGCTTGGTCACACTTCTTTTGATGCAGCGCAGGAGATGAGCCTACAAATGAGCCTAAGCAGCATCAGATGTGGTTTACTGTGTCTTTTGAAACAGCCAAAGTGTTACCTGCAGGACAAGCCAAAAAGACACCTTTATGCATCAAGGCACCAGTGATTCCTCATAACAGATGTTGTCTTCTAAGTCATCAGAGAAGAAAACCATTTTCCTAAGGTCACAAAATATAACACAACATTGTTGGGTTTTGTTGAATTTCTATGTTAAAGCCACCTTTTCCCACCTGCCAAGATAGTCAAGGAGAGAAACTTCACTGTTTGTGTTTCCTACCTAAATGTATTTGTCAAATATCTCAATAAAATGCCATATTTCTCCCACCAGCAGTTACCCTCGTAAAGTGGATAATTGTGCCTCAGAGTCTCTAAACTGTGTTGGTGTTCTTTGGGATATAAACTGCTGCACAGAAAACTCAAAGATCATCTTCTATCAAGGTTTAAGTTTTATCATAAAAGAAAGACAATTACTTGAACAACTTTTAGATGAGGAAAAGTTAGCAGAGTTTAAAGGTGTTACTTGTCGGAACATAGCAGCACAGACTAGACAATTTGAAATTACTGTAAGTGTCACTAAATTAAGTAATGGGGTCAAATCTCATGTGTCTCTAAACTGGTACAGGTCCATGGAGTTTAACAACACTGTGCTAATTACATCAGCAGAGAATTTGCCCTCTAATTTCTAAGGGCCTGTCGCAGACAAAAATGCTTTGCACAGGCGTTTATTTGATACCCTTGGATGTGCTGGTTTGTGTTTATGTAGTTGCAGAAACTGATTCAGGGATGGAGCTGTGCAGTTCCCTGGCTCTGGCATGGCTATCAGCAATCTGTACATTTTCATTTTGCACTCTGGCACCTTGGAATAAGCTGGAGAAGAACTAATAACTCTGCCTGGTGTCTCCAGGTCTAGAGAGATCTGAAATGCTTTTATTGATAGACAATGAACTCTGTTAGTGACTGAGGAGTGTGGAGAGATTTGAGGGGGGTTCTGCTGCTGAGAAAAAGCCCCGTAACTACAGAACTGCTTTTACTGAGAAAGAAAAACCAAGCAAACTAAACAACTCAACGTACTGTGTATTAGGCTTGCATTCACCTTAGGCCCTTTATCTACTTTTTTCATCCTGTTTTCTCTCTGCTTTATTCCCTTCTCAAGCCTATAAGGATTTGACAGCACTGCTGCCCTTTAGCAATACTAGCTCTGCATGGGAGGGCAGCAAAATATTAGCTGGTTTAATGACATTCCCTGGCTCCCTAGAAGAGCACCATTCATCATCATCACTTAACAAAACGTCTCATCTCAAGTAGACAAGCTCAAGCAGGTTATTGCATCCACATCCATTACAAGGTTGCAACACCTACGCTGAGGTTACCAAGAGCCAACATATGTTTTACTACTACTTCAGAGAAAATTAATGTATTGAACCACAGAGCTAGCTAATTATCCATATCATTGACCCCGACACCTTAATGGAAAGTATTGTTCACCCACTCTACAGCAGCTCACATAGAATTAACATCAGATTGAGCATGTTATAATTAAGGTCTGAAAGCACATGAATGGTTAGAAAGAAAAGAGGCCACTTTTTGTCTGCCTTTCCACCTCTCTCCTGTTCCTCCTTCAGGTGCAACTCTAAGTAGGCTTTGAGTTCACATGTGTGTGTCCCAACCTTGTGTCAAACTGCCCAAGGCAGTTTTCCCTTGGCATCTTTGCATGGATAGGTTCCCATGTTAATTCAGGCTGGAAGGGGCTTCATCCACCCATGGTCCTGCTCACAGCAGGTTCAGCTGCTCAGGGTTTTTACAGTGCTGGGCAGCAGAAGCAGCTCTGTGAGCACAAAGCTTCGCCTCTCAGCTGGGCTGGTCCTGCTGATACTGAGTGCCACAGCCACGGATGCCTTGGGAGGGCTGACCTGGAACAGAGACTGGGCAGAGCTAGAGAATAAAGTAGTTATTTAGTGGAAGGCCTTTAGGATACACCTTGAGCAGGACAAGAGCCTGGCCAGGGTTACATCCAAGTTGGACTAAGAATGGTCATAAAATGTCTGATTGGTCATGAGGTCTTACACTTTTATAAGTTTTGGTCTATTTGAATATTGGGGTTTAATTGTCCAATTACAGCTTCAGGGTGTGAGGTCTCATCCTTCTTGTTTTCACTCTTCAGCCCCCCATTGTTTATGCATTTCGGCCTGAAAGTTGTACTCATTGTCCGTGGTCTTCAGCAGGAAAAGGATTTGTTTTGCCTACCTGCCATGTGACGAGAGCTGACTGACATTTAATATGAGGCTCAGATCTACACCCCTAGGCAGAATCTGAAAAACATGAAAGATCAAACTTAAGGTATCACCACCACTTCCCTACACAGGACTAACTCTGCCATGTAGAGTCTGTGTTTGCTTCCTTTTAACTCTGCTCCTTACTAACACCCCAGCATTTTGTCACCACACTCATAACACTGACATATTAAGTCCCAAAATGCAGCTCTAAATATATAATATTTTGTGGTTTCCCAAACACCATCTATTTTCTAATTTCTTTCCCATCATTAATTTCCCTCCTCTTTGCTGACTTATCAGTTGTCTTAAATATTATCCTTTTAAATCTCCATGGTGTCCAATGAAAAGAAATTAGGCTTCTGAGTGTGCTTTCAGACTTAATCTTGCAATTATCTTACTTCATATTGTTCATCACTCTGGCCAGGCACTCTCTTTAGGAGAATTATTTGGCCTGAATGAATATCTTCAAAGTCTGAAGACTCAGATTCAATAAAGTTTATGGAGGCTTTCATCTTTATTAACACTGTGAAAGTCTGCAGTGTGATTTTTTTTCCTTAACTTTGTGGCATAGTACCTTCCTTGGTCTCATGACAGTACTCCTGTGCAAGAGTTAGGAGAACTGTAGAAAAAAATTTTCAGAATTTTGATTTATCTTTTCCTTACTGGACTCAGAAATTGGATTATAGGATATAAAGATATGGAAAATATTAGGACTGTCACATAGAACTGAAAAGTAGATATACAAGGTTTATAAAGGATGTTCCAGATTGCTCTAGAATTCTCACAAAAGATTTTTTGCCCTGACCTGAAGTTTTTAGTGTATTAACTGTGGGAGGATCTTAGTGTTTATGCAAAGTAACTTCAGGCAACTGTCAAACTTTCAGAAGTGCTGACAATTTTGAAATCCTTAAAAACCAAGTTCCTCTGAAATGAGCAAAACAATTCTGTCTCATGACAAAACTTCCATGAAGCAGGCAGAAACATAATAATGGCTTCAGAAGCTGAGATCCCTCAGGAAACACACCATCATTTCAAAGCATCAAGGCACAGATTTGCTCAGGATGCAGCTGACTGCTGAAAGCAAGAGCATCTTTCTAGTCTTGAACCTTTAATCAAATATCAGTATGAATATTTAGGCACCAAAACCAAGACACTGTCCATGGAAAAGTAAACTTGACCTTGACTGAGTAGAAGGTTGAACTAGACAACATCTTCTTGTCCCTTTCCACTCGTTATACTAGAAATCATGAAGAAGATAAACTTTTTTTAGGATATACTCCTACATATTTAATTTCCGGGTTTATTACTGTCAGCTTAAAACTATGAATTTTCTGAAGAAATTAACTAAAAAAACCTCAATGACAGCAAGGAAGCTGTAAAATTAAATTAAACATCACTCTTCAAAATCCCCAGCAGAAAATACAAAGTTTTTAAGGCAAATACAGTAAATCTATGTACATATTTTAATGGATTAGAAGTATAATACATGTGGATGACTGTCCTATGCTATGTTTTATTTGCTACACTAAATGCATCATATCTTACAAAACACAGAAAATTGTGCTCCTGTATTAATTACATTTTTAAGTGATTTTCTAATCTTTGAACCATATTACTGTCTGACTGTTTCAGAGAGTGTATCAGAATTTCACACAGCATTGCTATTTGAAAGAAGTTAAATAGTAAGCAAAAGCTCTCCATTTTTTGTGTTCTTTCAGCCATTTATTTCTATTAGTATCAAAGTGGCTGTTTTACATTATGCAAACCTTCATTGCAAAAGCAAGTTGGATTGTAGGTTAACTCTTAGAGAAGAAATATATGCTGTGATGGCATTACCCAGTGTGGATGTGTTACACTTAAGGCATTAACTTCAGTATAAATCATTCTTTATATGAAATAAAAGTGCTTTATTGCTTTATAGCAAGATCCTAAACCACAGTAGATGGATGTCATAGGATGTAATCTGGGTGCCAGTCAATTGATGCTCTTTGTAAAGCAAAGGATGAAATTGTAGACAATAATATCCAGCAGAACATAAAAATCTGATGTATACCCACAAAATCAATGACTATTTAGAATGAAGCTTGAAAACATGGTATAAAACACTGTCTTTGCCTCATTGAGCTAGGCCTACATCTCGTCCCATTGAGTGGATTTATGGAGGCAGTACTGCAGTATCTTTAAATGAATGAGAATTCCCTTGCTCCTTCAGGTCTAAGAAACACAGTGGAACATTATGACCTGTTGAGATTTCTCTGAGCAGCAGCAAAGGTAATAACAGCTTCACTGCTAGGGATATGGTAAATCAACCCATCTTTCCTTTTAAGAACATCTTTGCTTGTGAATTGTATAACCATTGTATAAATAGATGTTTAGCAAAACTAGGAATTAATTTGTTTTCAGAACTTGCCAGGAATTTTCCATACATGTCCTTGCAGTAAGAAGAGGAAAAAAAAAAAAGTGAAGTGATTTTTTTCTTTCCCCTGGAAATGTCATTTTTCTGAGAAAGGCGCGCGCTTTTTCTACCTTAAAAAAAGCCGTATACATTTGGACTGAAAGGCATATTTACTGTTCTTTTTTTTTTTTCCCCTCCAAGAATTTCCTCTGTACATTACTAACTAATCCTTAAGCAGCAGTGTTCATCAGCAGCTTTCAAATCAGCACAAAGGAGAAAAATGTCATTGTTCCTCCTGAACCTACAGCACAGCAAGGGGGAGGAAGGAGATGCTAAGTGGCTTGCATTAATCTCCCAGCATGCAAAACCCACCTCCCAAACCCTAGGACTGTTTCCTGCTCACTTTTGCACAAGCAGCCAGCACTCCTTGCTTGCCCGCTCTTTTGGCAAGAATCCCTCTGAAATCCTCAGCCCAAAATACCCCTAAATAGGGCAGAATAGGGATTAAACTTTTATATTTGAGCAGTTTATCTGCTGAAGGAGGAACTCGAGGCTCAATTAGAAAAAGTTCTTCCCTTCCTTCTCAGTTTGTCAGGTTCTGAGTACTGGGAGCCAAACGATGTGAATTTTTGTGCCTTGAATGTTTATTGTTTTACTTTGTAGCTCAGCAAAGAAGAAGAGAGCAGGTGTGGAAGGCAGGGAAGAACAGTGGGACTCCTTCAAGACAGGAAAAAATACTCTCAGGCATGGGGAGAAAAAGAAAGAATAAGCTGCTCTGTGCTACCAGTGCCTACAGTGGAGGAGATGAACTACATTACCAACAGCAGTTCTGCCTTTTGCTCCATGCACCTCATTTTTTGCATAATAACAGAAAATTATACTTTGTCATGCTTTATTAAAGATAATTATCTCCTTCAATCCTTGTGGTTTTCTATAGTTTTGTAGTTAACCCAGTTACAGTCCTTGATATTTGCACAGCAACTAGTTTTTACTGCCTTGGAAGAGAATTCTTTGCTTGCTCCTGAAGAAGTCTTTATCAATCCGGATGTTAATCTTGACTATTGGTCATTCAGTCAGCAGCAGCATGGTCAGCAAGGACAAAAGGAAGGAAATATCCATGGAAGTTGTACTAGTTTCCAAAAAGCAGTGAGTATGGAAAGAAGTTTAGGTCTAGCGGGGCTGGAATTCTCGATGGTAGCTGCTTTTCTAACAAAGGACCCTTTATAGGAAAACCAGTCACTGAAGGAGACATCAGGGGATCAAATTTTGGAAGTCCTGTAGGTCTGTACATTCCCAAAGCCTGGAAATCTGATGATGCCCTTCAGAGTATCACAGAGTTCATGTTCCCTGATACAGTTGAATGAATGGCTGGCAGAAAGATGTGAGTCCCAATTGTGAAAATGGTCCAAAGAGAAGAAAACTAGATCAATGAAAGAGGTGCCTTAAATGAGAGCAAGAGATAGCTCTACATCATTGAGTACAGGGCACCTTCCAGTGAGTGTCTTCGGAAAGCCTACAGGATGCTGCCCGTATTGGATACCTGAGACACTCCAGTGCATTTAAGGACTTGCAGACTGTGAAATGTTGTGGATTCCTTATCCCTGGAAGTGTTCAAGGCCATCTTAGATGGGGCCTTGAGCAATCTGGCCTAGTGGAAGGTTGAAACCAGGCGGTATTTAAGATCCTTTTCAATCCAGATAATTCTATGATTTCATAAAATGTAAAACCTCATGCTCCAGTATTTAAGCACACAAAGGCTTGTCTTTGCCTACAGGGCAGCACTGGAGTCCTCCCTGTGTCAGGGCTTTCTTCCTCAGACTTGCAGGACTGCAGTCACACAAGAGGGCAGGATGCTTGGGCCCCTCATGTGCAGTTTTACCTTTTGGTAATACCTGAAAACATCACCTGGAATAACTGCACTGTGTAGGAGCACTATAAAAGACAGTAGGAGTCTCAAGTCACCAATCATTTTAATAAAGAAAAGAATGGGAGAATGTAAATATTATCATTCCTGCTGAGCAAACAGAGAGCTGATATCACTCAGAGAGGTCAGGCAGATTAAGGAAGAAACCCCAGATCTCGTGACTCCCAGGCCATTGTCTGAACCACACAACCACAGTTATGTTCTCGACAGAGCTGCTCTCTCTGGGTTTTGATCAGCATATATTGCTTCCAGCAGTTACTCTGCCTGGTTTCCACATCCGTACTAAATTATTCTATAGATGATGTAAAAGGTCAGGGGAGAAAAAAAAAAAACAAACCTCCACATGCAAAAGTGTTGAGAAAAATGCCACCCCCTTTCTAAAGGCTTACTGTAAAATAAATAAATAAAGTAGTATTAAAGAAGGAAAAATTACCAAGGGAGTCATAAAAAGTTAGCTTTAGGCCAGAGAACTGCTGCTTTTCATTTCTATATAGTACATGAGAATATTTTGTGGACTAACAGTGCATGAATAATGTTTTATTAAAATGTATATCTTTACAGCTTTATTTTATCAAGTCCTTCAAGGCCTGGCATAAAAAAGGTTTAACAAGTTTGACACATGCTGATTTAGCATTTATACCACAAACTGAATCTGCTTAGTGAGGGAAAATAGGCCAGCTTTCAAAATACAAACACTGTGAAGTATTCAAAGTGAAACAAAACAAAAGTGAGAAGTGGGAAGAACGAAAAAAAGAAGAAGAAAAATGCAAACCATGATCATTCCAAACCTGCTGCACAAAGGTTTTAGACTAACTTTGAAAATATATTGCATTAAATGTTGTAGCACTGACAATTTCAGCATCCAAGTTTCCTAATGGAAACAAATCTGGTTTGTAGGATTCAATTAAAAGTAGTCAGTGAGAGTTTGTTCTCTTTTATCCCTTCAAATGAGCCCAAGATCTAGCCCTTTCTGAGCCACTTTAACCCTTTCAGCTACTAAACACTGAAAGAAAACCTTTTTCAGAATGTAGAAGGGTTTAAAAATTTAAAATTTATGTCACATCTTCAGTTGCAGAAGGAGGTATTTTAGAAATCTCCTTGTTCAGTCTCTGTCTCCAACCCAGAAGAAAGGATTGCAAACCCCAATTCTTAAGAGGAAATATGCTTTTTCTGTGCCAGGGTAAACTGTGACACAGAGTTCGGTGATATTGAAGTTGGTCGACCCTCAGCTAAACTCTTATCTATCCTGTATTGACTTTTAAAATGTTTTAAAGCACAATTTTTCTTTTTTGCACAAAGCCTGGATAGCTGGCACATTTTACAACTTAGCGTTTCCATTATTAAAATTGCCAGATGGAGACCAGTTAAAATGATTTTTATTTCTGTTACTTTGATATTTTTGCACTTCTGCTTTTCAAGTAAGCAGATGGGGGTTAGCTAAATCCTCTGAGCTACTTGTTTATAAATGGACTGTAGAGACAAGTGTATAAATCTATATGCTAAGCTTGTGGAACTGCTACAGCACTACAATAGGCAAAGGATGGATAACATGTCCTTTTTGTTAACAGGACACCACCTTTATAGACCTAATCAATAAACTAATTAGGATTTGAGGTGTACCAGTGCCCAGCTTCACAGCGAGGCTTTCATGGTCTATCTACATTTCCTATATTTCTGCCAAATTAGAGACAACAGAAATTTGCCTCTGTCATGGCACATACTTGAACTTTTATTTCTTGGTATATTTAACAGCAGACACCCACTCTACGTCATAACTTAACATGTCTGTTAGAAGGAAAGACAATTTATAAGAAGCCATAAATATTTTCTCTGAGAAATACATTCTTATGACATTCATTTAATCTAAAGACTATTTATAATATTTCTATGATCCCTGTATTCTCCTTGTTTTAAAACTCCAAAGCTTTCTAGTACCTTAAAACCCTTTTAGTACTGATCATTATAGAGGTAACTTTTTTTTTTTTATTTATATAGCAATTTTCCCACCATTAATTTTTTAATTTAAGAGATTCCAAATCTACCTGGATAGGTATAGGTGGACACAGCCACTTTCGGCAGCAATCCAGGAGAGGGAAGGAGTGACAGTTGTCACTTTCCATTGCCAATTTCCCAAAACTATACAGATACAATTTATAAAGCCTGAATGTCAAAAGTTAAAATTAACAGACCTGGTCTCATCAAGTGCACATCACAATTTTGTTGAAACATTCTTTTACATACATACTTCTGCTTGAAATAACTGAATGCAGGAATTGTGTATCAGAAATTCAACAATTTATTAAGCTGTGTGGAAAGGTCCTTTGTTATTTTAGAAACAGAGTAATTTATAGTTTTAACCAACAGTTTATATCTTAACTACTGCATAGTGTCAACTAGAATAAATCTTTCCTTAATAGTCTTCATAGGCAATAAATATTGTGGTGTGGGAGAGAATATATTTCATGTGGGAACAGGTGTGGTCAAATATTAAGTAACATTTACAGAAATTTTAAGCCATTTTTTTCTCTTTTTGGCCTGTATTTAGTATGAGGTAGGTTCACATATTCCTGAATAAATAGCATAACTCTATACAACAATTGCCAGTTTCTTTCCATTGTATGTTTTACTGCTGGGTAATTCAAAACCAAAATCATTGCAGGAAAAATAATAGTTAGATTGGGTAATGGAAAGTGATAATTGAGAAAGCTATGAAAGCTGGAAATTTTGCAGTCTAATAATAAAATAACAAATGTTAATTTTGATTGCTTCAGAGTAATCTACACAGAGGAAGATTTGTGTAGCAATGGAAAATCCTCATCTGATCAATGAGGAAGTTGTCTTGGGATTTTCATACAATTTGTCAAGCTCTGCACATCTACTTTTTCTGGTGACATATTATCCTGCTTCTCTAGTTGCCTCTCCTATGAATTTCTATTTCAAATTTAACTTCTAAACCCTTCGTGAATACAGCATAGTGCTGTGACAACAGTAGGACACTATGAATCCTTACAGCACTTTCCAACCTATGCTCTGTGTTCTGTGGCAAATTTCTCTTGGTTTCAATGGCAACGGCCCTGAAACTCCATTACAGGTTTAATTTAGTGTCACCCTTCTCACATTATTTTGTTCTCCTTTGGTTTAACCTTCTTTTCCGTTAGGAGAGTGACAATAAGGGTTAATAGCTGCGAGTGCTGGTTGATATAAATCAGCTGATGGCTGCTGGTGAGTGAGCTGGGGAAGGTCTGCAGAGGAAGTTGTTTTGCTTTGTTTCCAGCTCAGCATCGCGGGCGGCCCGGTCCTCTCTGCAGGCTCTGCTCCCACAGAGTTGTCCAGATGGTCTGGCTCCGACTGCCTTTCCTTTCATGTAAGGTGGGGAAGTGGTGAGGAAAGTTTGTGCCTGCCTGAAATGACTCATTTCCCAGATCCCCGTGCCTCAGCTGCTGCACAATCCTCAAAAGATCCCAACATGTGCCTTACACCATTGTTTCCTTTTTTCTTCTTTTTTATTTTTTTAATAATCTCATCAATACATCTTGCTCCTTGAGCCCTGGAAGCATGCAGGAGAGCAGATGTTGCCTCCCTTATTGTCTCAGTAACGTGGCAAGCTGGAGAGTGACAGCCAGGACAGGTCAGGATGGCTCTGGCAGGCTACAGTCACAGCACAGCAGACCTTTCAGGGATTGAGGAATGTTGGGAAAAGGCCTGATTTGCAGGTTTGTGAAAGATGTAACCTGGTTGAGATCTATTGGAGATCAGACTCCCCCCATTCCCCACTGACAGCCTGACCCTCAGCTGGTAAACCACATACATAGTGCCTGTGTTTCAGTCCAATCATAGCTGGAACTGCCGAGAGGATTTTAAATTAGCCTGTTTAAATGGATAGGTCCATGCAGTCCAAACTCAAGATTTTAGCTGCTCATCAATGAAATACATTTTCTTATTTCTTACATGAGGTAATTCCTTTCTGTATCATGAATTAAAATCAAGGGAACTGGGAATTTATATTTTAAAAATCTGATGCAGTTATCTTGTTGACAGGCTGCTGATTTGAATAAACAGATTTAGTATCTCTACCCATTAACAGTCTAAAATGGCTGGGGGGGGCGGGGAATAAACGGAGTGGAGAGGATTTTTGGATCATAGGGTGACTGAGGTTGGAAAGGACCTCAGAGGTCAAAGTCAAGTCTAGTCAAAGCTGGAACAGCCACGAGGTCACACCAGGTTGCTCAAAAAGAGGAATCTGAAAAATGGGTCTCTGTAAAACATAAAATATACTTGCCATTAAAGGGTACTTGAAATTGAGATAATTTGTGGAAATAATGAATGAGTGGCATAGGAAGTGCCCAGAGGCTGGTGCTGTGAAGATCTGTGCAGGTCAATAAGGCCATGGGCCATGGATGGCAGGAGAAGCACTAAACCCACAGCCTGCACCTGCCCTGGCAGGACTGAGAGTGCACATCCAACAGAGATGTAGTGTGGTGATGCAAAGGAGTCTCCCCTGTGCTGATTTTAGCCAAAACCAGCACACTCCACACAACTATTTCAAGGAAGAGATGCAAATCAAACCCCAGAATGTGTTATTCCATAAGCACCAGTCAGTAATACATGGAGGAGAATCGAGGCGTGATGGGAGATGGCCCCATCCCTGGAAGTGTTCAAGGGAAGTGGGATAAGAGACTGAGCAATGTGTCAGGTGTCTCTGTCCAGGGTGGCAGGGTTGGTATGTGATGATCTTTAAGGTCCCTTCCAATCCAGTTCATTCTAGGATTCAATTATTTCATTTTCTGAGTCAAGGCTGCTGTACACACGCACTTGGTAGCAAATAATCGATGATGATTTGTTTGGGGTTTTTAAGTTTCAAACATAAATGATATTGTGCTCAATGCAAACAAAGTCTCTCCTGGACTTCATTATGTTGGATAAAGATGGATTTGTCCCTAGACTGTGTTGCCTAAGGATGAATGATCATGACACGATTGCATTCAGTACAGCAAACTGAGTACATACCTGCTAGTCATTCACATACTGGTGCTTTCAAAGAGATAATTTTCCAAAGAAGAATTCTGAATTAAACTGATTGGAAAATAGACAGTTCTTTATTCATGGTTTATTAGATTGTCATAATTCCACAGTGAGGAAAGAGGACACCTTTGGCTGGAAGCTTATGCCATCCCAGTAGTATGGACAGCAATTTTAGAGATACAGCAAGAGAAAATGAGAGGGGAAATGGAGGAATAGGGAAAAATGAAAATTTATGAAATACATCAGGTTGTAATAGAGAAGCCAGAGGCAGAACAGGGGGTGGCTGTCAGCACTACAACCAAGTGGGAAAAGCTGAAGTGTGCCAGGAGCAAACAGCAGTGCTGTAGCTCAGGGGACAGTGAACATTATTGTCACATACTGGTATTGTTGTTGGTAAGGCAGGAACAGTCTTTGGCTCTGGGATAGCCTATTTACTTCAAAATGGTTCTTCTATCACTCTTCAATTTGGGAATTCCTGCCTTTAGGAACTCTTTCCTTGTATTATTGATAATGACATGATTTCTAAAAGTCCAATGTATTTTTCATTCACTAGGTTATTTTCTTAATTATATTTGCTGGAGATAGATTCAATTGCCGTTTTGTTCACCTTCAATTTATGTTCCTATTTCTGAAGTTTTTGGCAGTCTTTCAAAGAGTGTCCATACACACTGAATTTCGTCCCTCAGCTTTAGGTGACGGCTCTCAATAAATTCACATACAGAGGGAGAGCTTGCAGAGGGGAAGGCGCCTTCCCTTTCTCCTCCTCTGAGCAGACCTACAGAATAAATCCCAATCTGAAACACTTCATTGATCTTGGGAAAGCTCTCCTTTCTGCCAAACTCGATGGCTGATGAAGCTGCAGCTGCTACTCCCCCAGTCTTGTGCCAGGGTTTACAGCAGAAAGAAAGGACTCTGTTAATGTTCAAGTGTGGTTTCTCCATTCCAGGTGTCCAAAAGCCATCCTGACACTCAGGTCAGGATAGCTACCCATGACAGTTTTGCTCACACAAGAGTTTGAAATATCAGTTTAGGTGGTTTCACAAAAATCATTTTCACCTCTGATGGTGGGGAAAAGGGGCCAGGTGGCAGATAGGGAGTAGGCCTTTACTTCACAAGAGCTGGAAAATATTCTGCATGTACAAGTGAGGATAAAACATGGCACTCCTTCTCCATGTTGGGCTGAACACTCTTTCAAAACAGTTCCCTTTAAAGCAGTTTCCTACTTCCTTCAGTACAGGTCATCACTATCCAGATGTGGATACCACATCAGGAAGGATGGAGGCGTAGGCAATGGGTTTCTCTGGATCCTGGGTGACAGATATTTGGGTTCTGTATTTGAAACATAGCAGAATTATTTGCTCATATCATGCAAGGATAATGAAATTTGTTTCAAATTCATAGAAATTTAGATATCTAGAAACATTTATTGGGAATTGATTATCTTAAATATAGAGATTGGGTTAATCTGCCCTGAAGAGGAATTTTTATTTGCCCAACCATGTCTATGGTTAAGGTTATGTCAGTTCAAAAAAGGCAGTTGGGCTGCCCCATGTATGCACAGGCTGCCAAATCTGTCAGCAAAAGGGGAAATAGAAGAAAAGTTACAAAATATTTGGCCAAAACATATTTGACTAATAAGAATGTAACAAATGTAACCCAGGAGTTCCTATCAAAATACCATTCCCTTATGGCATTACAATGGAAAAATGGCGCTCAAGGTTTTGTATTTTGCATCCCTTGACAGTCTAGGGAAGATTGTGGCTGTTCATGACCAACAGAGCACAGGTTACCTGGGTGGAACACAGGCCAATTAATATCCCAAACAGGCCTCAACTGGGTGATTGTGTTTTGGGAGAACTGTTAGGCCCAGTGTTGTGCCAGGTTGTGATATCTATAATATCAACATGAAGCCTGAATTCACAACTGACATCATGAAATGAACAGGAATATTAGATTCAGTATCCATAATCTGAAAAGAAGGGTGCTTACTTCTTAAGGAAATGGTAACTAAAAGAAAAAAATAAAAGAAGTCTTGGGGTATTTAAAGCAGCCTGGTTAGTGAGTAGGCACTGCAAGATGAAAAAGCTTTCTCAAACTAAGAGGTAAGGAATAATTAGCAACAGCTGGATCTTCTCATTTGCAGACAAGCTACAAACTAAAAGAGAAATATAAATTATCTGAAGAACCTACCATGAAAAGCAGTACTATCTTCCCCTCCTGGTTTCCTCAGGCAGAGACTGAACTCCTTCCCAGCTGTTGAGCAAGAGAGACAATTTGTAATTCAGTCCTCTAAATTTCTGTCAGATGGGGGAGCAGTGAAATGTAAGATGGGAAACTGAAGAGGTAGAATTAAATTGGATGTTAAGTAGAAACTTTTTATTATAAAGGGTGGTGAGGCCCTGGCACAGGCTGCCCAGAGAAGCTGTGGCTGCCCCATCCCTGGAAGTGTCCAGGGCCAGGTTGGATGGGGTCCAGAGCAGCCTGTTCTGGTGGAAGGTTCCCTGCTCATTGCAGGGGGGTGGGATAAGATCATCTGTAAGGTCTCTTCCAACCCAAGGCATTCTGTGATTTTATATTCCACTGATCTCTGCTTGCCTGCTATAACAGGAACCTGTGAAATGAAGGAAGTTTCCCATGAATTATTGGCAACAAATCCAGTCCAGACATGGGGGACTCAGCCTGTATTAGGTCCTGCACCTTCCAGAGAAGTGTGGATTTGCTTAGGCTGAACGCTCAAAGAAGAGTATTTTCATTGCTCTTCTACAGGCCAAACTTTACGATCTGTAATTTTCAGGACTTCCAGTGTCTAGAGGGTAGTGCTATGTTCTAGAAAGCTGGTTCTATTAATCTCACTCTTTTTGCAGTCTTTATTGGTTGGATTTTGTCAGATGAAGCAATGAATGTTTATGCCCGAGGTTTAGAAAGCAATAAAAATGTTTTATTTTCAACACGGGGACCCATGCTTCTCTTTATTGGAATCACAGCCTAGGCCTTGTCTGGGAGAAAAATCACTATCGTGCTTGGGCTTGTGTAAATGAGGTCATCAAGAAAGAAAAGCCTGGCATGAGGCTTTGGGTATTTTTGAATGGAAAGAAAATATCTCCTGTAAAAGAATTATGTGTGTGACTATTACCTGTTGTATATAAATAATTTAACCTGGGCTACAATATCTATTAATGCTTTGAATGATACAAAACTTTCATGAGCAGATGTAGGAAGTAATGGAATCACCAACATGGGAATGAATGAATGAATTAATGAATGAATGTATGTAGGCTTAGGTGATGTTCCTTTTTAATATGAGTGGTCCTCAGAAAGAGAAAAAAAAAATGTGGTACTGCTTTGTCAGAAAGTAAAGGAGTTTCTTTAGATAATAAATGTAAACAACTGCATTCAATATGTAAGAAGAAAAGCTTTCGTGAATTGGGACCTTTAGAGTGAACTTTTTCTATGGATAAGCTGTCCTTTAGAACTGAATTTAATGCCAGCCTTCTATTGATGAAGTAATACTGTTATGAAACTCTCTCCTGTACTGTTTTCACAGGGTTAAAATGTTGGGTTTTTTCCTCAGGAGAGCAACAGCTCATTTCAGTGCACTCTGTGGTGCTTTGTTTGGATACACACACACCTGTATGTGGATTTGTGGATGCTTGTGCCTATGCAAGCAGATAAGCACTTCTAAACAAAGGCTCCAGGGGAGTTACATGCCCAGAATCAGGACACTTAATTGGTTTTTGTGTCTATAAAAATCTCCTGCCAGCTGTTATGGCAAAAAGTTGCCTTCCTGTTTTGTCAGCTCTTCCCAGCCTTTGCAATAGGAAAGGAAAATGAAACATTGCTATCTCTAGTGAGTACAGCAAATCCTTAATCCTGACCAGCATCAGGGTAAACTCGGCCTGTGCTGGTGCAGCTCAAACACAGGCTAAAAGGGTGTTCCTCCATGCCTTTATATGAAATGTATGGGATTGCTCTGGCATCTGAAGCATTTTGTCCTTCCCTACTCAAATGTCATCATCTTTAGGTCAACAGCAAAGCACACGGTCACAAGGGACCTTGTATCTCTCTCTGTTTAACAGATAAAAGCTCAGTGCATAAAATAGGTGTTTGTGGTTGACACCTTCAAAATCGTGTGCCTGGGTGTACTTTAGTAAATATGAATATCAGAAACGGACCATTTATTTCACTATTTTCTTAACTGAATAATTATACCCTTTTGCTATTTTTTCTCTTATTTCCCTCTAGGACTTTGGAGCTTTTAAATCTTTTTCTTTCTAAGGGGTATGGTATAGATCACTTTTTGTAAAGCTTCAGAGGCTCCTCACTTTGCTACAGCAACTCTTTATTTTTTGAAGTGGTAGAAGCCATCTGTCTCAACAGATCATGTTCTTTTACACTGAATGACGAACCAATATTTCAGTTGATTTATACTTAAAACAGTCTTGGAAAGGAGAGAATTTCATAAAGCTGCCAATTTTTGTGTCTTCTATTAAGTTCCTGGTGTTCTGCTCTGTAGATTGCTAGGGTGGTGTCTGTCCCTCCCAGATGGGAAAGTAGGGCACAGATAAAAAAACCAGTTTTCTCAATGTCAAGAAGAACGACATAGAGAGGAATTAACTGAATATCTCTACCTAGTCCCTTACCAATAATCATCCTATTCCTTGAACATCTGTGATAGATAGAAAACCAGAGGTAAATATTTGAAGAGTCTATTAAAAGACAGATATGGATGTGGAGCCACTAATTTTCTTTTGTCTCTTTGGAAATGGTTTCCTAAGCATTTTACACTATGCATTCAGCATGAATTAATTACCCTTAGATTTATTCTCCAACGCTGCATGAGATGGCATTGGAGCTGTACAAATGCAGCTGTGGTCCATGTGAAAACATGGCCCTGACAACAAAGCACTTATTAAGGTCATTACCAAAGTTTTTATTTTCTGGGCTATGTTATGAAGGCAGCCTGAACAATAACCTTTTCATAAGGCTTCATAAGGACCTCTTGGTGTTCACTGTATGACCTGACACCAAAAGAATGGACAGGAAAAGACAGGGCCAGGTTTGGCTCCTCAGTCTGCCGTGGCACTGGAACAGTTAACAGCTGCTTTTCTCCTCTGCACCAAATCTGACCCCTGACTCTGCCAAATGGAATGAAAGAAGCAGATTGGGGTGTGCAAGGAGCTCTTTTTGAACATGTCTGGCAAATACAAGGAGCTTTTCTTCTCTTTCATTCTTTCTGTTGGGTGAGGAAGGGCAAGCCCTGCCTCAGACTACAGAAGCGTTCTCACTCTGCCAGTGCTGCAGAATGAGGAAACATTCCCGCGGGCCAGTAAAGAGAAATTCAGCAGAGGACAAAAATGTTTGGCTCATATGCTGTTTAAAGTGAACTACAAACACCTAAAAAACAATTAGGCTGATGGGAGTTTGGGGATGACTGTCTCTTCAGAGAGGCTGGAAAGCATTTCTCTCCTAACGAAGTTTGTCGTAATAGTGATTTTCTGCTAGGTGAATAGACACAAAACACATCTTTGTTCGTGAGGCTTTTTATTGCAGCAGTTGTCATGAGCAAAACCTGAAAGTACTTGAAAATCCATTAAAAATACAATCAGGATTTAAAAAAAAATGCCATCTCTTGAAAGTTTGTCTCTGCAGACTGTAAAAGTGAGAAGTCGATAAGTATGAGACACATTTATGCAATTTAAGATTAATGATTAACTGTTAAAGTGCAGGCTTTGTACAATCAGCAAGGAAACAAAACCCTTCAATCTCTGCAGCTGCTGGATGAAGCCAACTTCTAAGTTACAGTGTGTGATAAGATGTGCTGAATCCCAGCCCAGTTGGCCATTGACCTGCAGTGAATCAGCTATTGCTGTCTCCAGGGTGTTTTGGTTACAGTTCCCAATTACCAAAGAGTAATTGTCAGCTGGATTTATGCCTGTTTGTGACTGCTTTTCCTCTGGTTCTGTACAAGCACCAGTGCATGACTTTGGGAATTTCTTAGGCTTGGGACTAAAAATTTGCTGTCTCCCAAATTATGTATTTCACCAAGAAAGAATGGACTAGTTTAAATATTCATAATAATACTTGGACTTACTTTTACCAGTTCTAGGGGTAAGATCTTTAATTTTTTTTTTTCCATCGGAATTATTTAATTCAGCCAGAATTTTTTCACACATCCAGGCCATGAACAAGTGCTCAAGTTCCCAAGTTAAAGCAGCATCTTGCCAACTTTAAAACATTTGGCTGGTCAGCAAGAAAGAAAAAGCTGCTTGTAAAGCACTGGAATGCATTTTCAATTAGTCACTCCATTGCTTAAAAGGCGAGGCATTAGGGACTAGGAGGAGAGGCAGGGGGGTGGCAAGGCTGATGGGGAGGGACAGCATGAGACAGTCTGGAGAAGAGCCTTTATCAGCCCTCAACAGCAGCCCTGAAGTTGGAGGCCACTCTTTAATAACTGAGCTTTTGTTTAGCAGCAGGGTCCCCAGGGAGAGTGAGCTTTTCCTGGTAAAAGACCAAGATTTCTTTCAAATAACTTAATATTGCTTTGTATGAAAGAGAAATGGTAAATATGTATTGGGAAGATGCTAGAAGGTTATTTATTTCTCCATTATTGCCTGATAACCAGCCTGCTGGGCACCCTGACTAAAAGGTTGTGCTCTGTCAGACCTTCCTTGGCTCCTAAAATATTTTGAGTGAGATAACATCCTTGAAAGAAGATTAAATAATGAACCCCAAACTGCTTACTACACTTGGTTTATTATCCTGCCTAACACTGTGGAGTTCTCAGTCCAATAGGATTCTGGTAAAGAAAGGGTTGGGAGGGGAAAAAAAAATCTCATGGCATAAAATCATCTCTCTTATGCTCAGTAGCCATAACTACTTCTGGTTTTTTAAATGCTTTGTCCTGTACTTGACCTTCAAATGTTTGTAGCTAGCTGATCTGGAACTTTTTTGACTCCACAGCTGTCTAAACTAAGGATGATGACATTGCTTAGAGATCCTTTTGTGTATGTGTGTGTACAGGAGTACTGTTTTCAAAAGTATATATATATATTTACTTTAACATGACTCAAAATCTTGGAAAGCTTGTACTTCTTTATCATATTAACAGATAAGCTCTCACCGGGGGAGCGTGTTATGGCATGAAAGACCCAAATTACACAATAGACTGGATTTCAGCAGGTAGAGAAAATTTTTGAGGTTGTTGCCTTCTGGCTAACTGTAATAAATTTGCCTAAATAATATTTCACAGATGTGCTGGTGGTTTCCTGGCAAATAAGATGAAGACCATAGGAAATTTCTTTACTCAAAGGATAAAAATAAAAGTTTTGAATTCAAAGTCCTCAGCCCTAACAGAAAAAATGTTTGCCTAAAAGCTGGGCCAGAGTCTGCTATCTAAGCACAAGAGTTAAAATAATTTTACAGTGAGTTTCTGTTTTATTTGTTTTCTCCTACTATAGCTACATGCTGTATGAAACACGTGAAGCTGTTTTGGAAAATCCATTGCCTGTCGCAAGTTGCTCTGCGCTAAACTTGATCTAGTAGTTTTATTTTTAGAAGGCTCATAGTTGCTGTCCTCAGTGTTGTAGGAAAAGCTGGCAAAATGCCAGCAAGGTTCTGCAAAATGGAGACATGGCTTTCCTGCCAGACACAAGAATCTGCAATTTAAAAAATAGAAATAACCACAATAAGTGCAAAAGGAAAAGGAATAAGTATATTTACTCCTACAGTATAGTTTTCGTGTGGATATGTTGGCAGAAATAATGGAGCCTTTTCTGTGGGAAGACAGTGAAAAATGTATCTATGGAAAGTATAAGATGTACTTGTTAGAGATAAAATTCTTGAACTAGACATAGTTTGTGGAATTTGGGGATGAACAGAGTAAGACACTGAGCATCTTGGTACAGTGGGGTATTAAAGACAGAGCATCTACCTCTTTCTCACCTTGACCTGTACAGGACACAAACTTGTGACAAGGACACTAACTTGTACACGTGCCAGGAGAGGTCAGGGTATTTTGATTTTTGTTTTCTTTGCAGGCCAAGCTTGAAGCCTTTCTCAATTCAAGCCTGGTCATCAATATGTTTGCACAATACAAAACGTTCAGTGAGAAGTTTACATGGGACAATAGGTAAATGTAGCTCTAAAACCAGTAAATGTGGCAATAGGGTAAGAGGAAAGAGAAAAGGCAGTGTGTTGCAACCACTGATGTCCCCCCCAGCCTCAAATGAGGGATTAACATCTATAACAGCTGTTTACAAACTTTTGGGAGGAAAAAAGAGACATTGACCAATCTCTTTTTATTTGCTTTCCGTGCTAAAAAAAATGAACGTTTCCTCAATTCCACAAACAACTGAATTTAATTTTCCATTACGAGCATCTTGCCCACCTCCTGTAGTTAAATAAATAGAGGGCCCAAAGTTTCCAGAGCTGATTACAAGCCTTATCTCTGCAGAATTGCTCAGAGATATGTGTGTATCAGGTGAGAAACACCCTGTGTCCTGCTGGCTTTAAGAGAGAGGTGGAACATCTGTAACCCCCAGCTGTCCTCCGCCCCAGATCTGCACCTGCAATCTCACCATCAGCTGTCTCTGATGTGTTGATCATCACTATACCCCTCTGAGACAAAGCAAAACTCTTGGAAGCATTGCCTAGGGGAGGATGTAAAATTCCAGAGTCTGAACTTGATAAACTGATCAACAGATCCGGCCCCACAGGCTGAGCCTGGAGCTTCACCTGGCTGAGGCAGGGAGGGAGGCAGGAGGAGACTCAGTGTTGCTCCTAAGTGAGGGGCCGGTGATGCTCTGGCCTTTGAGCAAAGAAGGAATTTTGTGTCTGGGTAATTTAAAACTGGTTGTTTCTGTCTGACCACTATCTGCTGGCTGCTGTCTGGCAGGCAAAACGGTCACATTCTGTTTTTTTGGGCGGTGGGAAGCCTCACTGTCACCTTCTGGTCAGGGCAAGACTGAGCCGTCTTTGTGCAGCCGGCAAGGGGGGGTTCAGGCCGCCCAAAGCCAGCTCACAGCAGACCAGGGAGCCTGAAATGGTTTAGGCATAACTCGAGTTTTATCTCACCAAAGAAGGAGACAGTGAAAGACTTTAAAGTTTATTATGTCATCTAATACTCCTTACTATGAGTATTATAAGACATGAGTTTGTCACTCACTACCAGATCGGCCAAATCTCCCTGTAACCACCATATTATTCCTTCTTTTAACATACAAGGGCTGCTCCTCTTTCTTTTTTTTTTCTTTTTTCTTTTTTCTTTTTTTTTATCTGAGAGAGAGGGAGAGAGAGAACTGGTGGCAGAGGGAAACTAGGAGCATATGCCTGTGATATAAATATCAAAGTGGAAGTATCTACCAATTGGAGTAGTTTGATTCTGACTGAACACTTCATAAGGTACTGTTTTGCTTTTCCCCCGACCCAAAGAATTTTAATTCTGGAATTTCCAGAAATCCTAATGAATTTGTGGAGCTCAAGGAGAGGTTACAGTCATTTGCAGGATGAATGGAAAACATTTAGAAGGGAAAAAATGCAAGAGAGATATTAAAATAGAGGAAAATCGATGTCAGAAGTATTACAAAAACACAAAAGAAGCCAATCAAGTCGGTTTTCCTAAGTAAATACACACTATCAGCAGTTATACAACTTTTCAGATCCCCATAGTAATCTGGAGGATGCTTTACCATTTATTTTTTAAGTAGTAAAAAAATAAATTGATTTAATGGAACTATATAGACACCGTCTCCCCTTTCAAACATCCAAAGGGTTACATCTGGCTTTGCATGATTAGACTTTTTATTATTCCTCCATAATAGCAGTCTTGTTTTAGATCAGTGCGTTTCAAGCACAGCTTCTGTGTTTAAGTCTATCAATTCTAATAGGTTTAAAGAACAGAGAGGGGGGAGCAAGATTATTCTGTATTCTAAAGGTTGTGAACTGCTTTTAATGCTTGTGTCTGTCTCTCCATATGGGGGTGAGGGACAAGGGGAGGAGGGAAGGGTGGGAGAGGAGTTGCATTAGAAAGTCCCTCCTTTAAAAGTGTCAAACTCCAACCTGCACAGAACAGGGAAAGGGAGACCACCACCAACCCTCAGAAAATAATATAAAAACAGACCTCAAAGGTGGAAGAAAATACCCAAAAGGAGAAGACTGCAGCTTGCAGTAATCTGTAAATGATTGCTGGCAAAGACTGGAGGCTCCGAGCTTGAGCTTTGTTTGTTCCAAAAGAAAGCCAAGAAGGACGGTGTTAATAAAGAGAGATTTAACTGAGGGCTGTGCTTGGAATAAAGTGGACTACAAAAAGGTCAAATTTGATCAGTTGGAGCAGATTACAAGGGCTTTAAAAGGTAGTGGTGAAGAAATGAAACTGGGACTGTGAAGCAATATAGCACAAGATTGATTTTGGGGGTGGAGAGAAGCTGGGACAAGTGCTTATCAGCCTGAGAAGGAGGAAGAGCTGTGCTGGGTTTGTTGTCATTCCCACACTGAGTAGAGTACTTGCTGCTTTTGTGGTTATCCTTCCCTGTCGTGGTTTTTCTTCTTTTTTATTTTTTTCGTTTTTAATATACATATTTTATTATTGCTATTCCTACAATGGTGTCTATAATCTCTGACTTGGATCCTCTGAAGAGCTGGAAAGTTTTAAGGTAGGCCTATGTTTTCTTCTGTTTGGTACAGGCATTTTGGGGTTAGCCCTAAATTAACTGGAGCTTGAGTTATAATCAAAATGTGAGCCCAGGGTTCAAGTAAGAAAGGAGTTTCTGGTAATTAGAGCCCTTTTAAGATAAAGCAAAACCTTTGAACAGATGTTTAGAGAGACCCGAGAGAGAATTTTTAAATATACTTCTCAGTGTTACAGTGCAGCGAGGAATTCCTTTTTTTTTTTNAGACAGGAATTCTTTTTTTGTTTTTTTTTTTTTTTTGCCTTATTTCTTTTTAAGGAGCGATTTCTCTGTAAATTCAAGCTAATAGTAAAGGCTCACACCAGTTGCAACTGCAGCGTTACCTCTCTGCTTTCCTTGCTGTGCTCTGCATGGAAATGAATGGGAAACTCCAGAGAAGCAAAAACAAACAGCATGAAAGTTGATCAAGAAGTGGAAAATAGTCTTGGGGGAAGGAAGGGGGACTGAAGTGCTTCTTTCATGTTGTTGTTGAAACTTCCACACTTTGTTGCCTCTCTTAAGGCATGTGTTGGGCACTTAAAAGTTGCTACTTTTTTACCTTCAGCACTAATGTTTGGGGATTATTTTTTAATTTGCATGGTGAAAAATGGTAATTTGAACTGCCAAAAAAAAATGATAAGGGGGGAAAAAATATCCCCATTAAGGTTTGCTGCAGATATTGAAGATCCACAGTGTTAAATGTCTGTGTTTAATGCTGCTGTAAGTGCCTGGTTTTGCCTTATTGAGCATCCAGATGTATAAAAGTTTGCATATGGTTTGCAGAAACTTCAGTGAGACATTGGAAACATCTGGGAGGGTAGATGGCAAAATTATAAAATCACTTAAATATAAAGTTGCATAGATGCTCCTCAGCTTTTCTTGCAAAACATGAAGCTGCCTGTACCTAATTATTTTTTAGTAAATTACAAGGGGTGGGGCCTATGACTTGTGGTATTATTATGCTATATATGTAATAATATTTTAAAGCATGCTTTAGATTCTTGATACAGTTTTTTTAAAAAACTTACTGTGTTCTGAACTGAAAGAGGAAAATAAACACTTCAGAGTCAAAGTATAAAGTCTACTTACATGACTAAGGGTTGGTTTTTTTTTTTTTTTCCCTCATTGAACTTTCTATTTTAGGAGTTTAAAATTCTCTGAACCATTTTCTGAGCCTCTGTGTAGGACTGGTCACTGAGACCCTCCGTCCTCGCCTGTGGTGTGAGACTTGGCACAGGGGGCTTTTACTGGAAGTTTATTTTATTTTATTTTTCAAGTGGGTTGGGGCTGTCAGCAGTGAATGACGAATTTGTATTTGACTCCGAACGTTCCGGGTGGATGATGGCCCGGGCGCGGGGCTGTAGGGATGGAGGAGAGGAGCGCAGGGCTGGGAGTGGCATCGGAGCCGGGCTGGCTTCTGTGACTCACCGCCCGCGAATGCCGCGAGAGAGCTCTCGCAGAGTCCCATTTGTGATGCCTTACCGTGCCTGTGTGTGCTCCAGAAGAGCTGTTCTAGGAATTATTTTGAGTTTTATCTAGCTCCATGAGACTATTTCTGATTGCTCCTCGAGACGAGTCAGGTGATGCCAGGTTTGTGCAGAGTTGGAGGATGACACAGAGAACATGAAAGCCAAGAAGATTTAAGGAGGAGGCAATGTTGCCCTCTTGAAGAATCCTGTTTTCTTTAAAAAAAAAAAGATTTACATGCCTGTAAAAGAAATTCCTCCCAGGCACTTTTTCCCTACAGCATGCCTGAAGTGTCCCAACTTTGTGTGTGATTCTGGAGGCTGCATCTGTGTGGACACAGAGTAGGTCAAAAATGTGATTAAGTTTGGACATTTCTGTGTAGTTTCTGTGTATGATTAGAGCAGCAGCTCTGCACAGATGTGACATTGTGCAGCACCACTGCAGGATGCAGAAGGTTAAGAGGTGGGAAAAGGCAATAAAGTAATATGAGCAGAGTGATCACTAAAAGAAAAAAGGAGAAAGAGCTAAAAGTCTTCACATAGCTCATATGTCTTGTGACTTATTGAACTGCAATGCCACTTCTACCTGTTCTTATAAATTTTAGTTCCTCTTCTGTGGGCCAATTTCCAACCTGTTTGAGGCTGCTGAAGTTCCTGGTTTTAGTGTGTCCCCAAAGAAGCCTGTAGGTAATATTTGTAAGAAACAGAGAAATGTTTCTGTGTGTTTATTTTAGGTGCAGAAACCAATTCTTTCAGACTCAAATGAGTTGATGTAACAAATGCCACCACCAGCTCTAAACGGGTGTCCTACACTGGTAAATTCTCCATTTTGTTTACTTTCCACACCCCTGTAATTTATTCTGTGACTCCATCATAGTTTGAGACCTGATTAGTTGGGAAAAGACTGGAGGATGCAGATCCTGTGGAGGCAGCAGGTGGGAATATTTACACTGGGATTCAATAATCCCCAGGGGCTTGGAGCAGCCTTGGTGCTGGTTACCCCCATGCCAGCTGAGCTCTGGCTCCTCTGCCCTGCTTCCCGGACCCTCTGGAAGCATTTCCCTTGACCTCTGAATAAAGATAATAAGGAAGGGAAAGGTGCCATATAACAACAGACAAGGCTGTGGCTGGTGGTGAAGCCTACAAGTAGGGAGAGGTTGTATAGGAGCATGACAGGGAATTTTGTTGGACTTCACCCAGCTGAGCTGGGAGAGCTAGCAGAGGTATAAAATAAATGGCAATATGATGTGTGTATATATAATATTACATCAGTCCTCCCTCTTTGGTTGTGTCTGTCTGGAGTGGGACAGTGAGAACTGCAATTTCTGGTAAGTCTCAGCTTCCACTGGGTGCAAGAGCCCTCAACACAGTTTAATGTGCATTTTCCTTCACTGGATTTGTTCAGAGTAGTCTGAGTACCAGCATTACTGGAAAGAGAACATGTGGATTTTTTGTTTGCTTGTTTCCCTCCTGTTTTCTCCTTTGGGATAAGCTCCCAGCATAAGATCTGTGCTGTGACACGAACACAACAGAGCCTGATCTCCCTGCTCATAGTGTGACTGCAATAAGCACCATGTCCCATTGTAATCAGTGGAGCCAGGAGAAGTTGGTAAAACTTCAAGCCTTCAGAAAGGAAAAAATCCTTCAAAGCCTTCCCAGCAAACAGAGTGTGCTCACCCAACCCTATGCAGACACAGAAATCTCATTTACCATCTTCAAAATGAGATGGGAGTTGGGACCAAGGCCCTGTAGTGCATAAGAGAGACCAAAATCAGCTGCCTTGATTTCAGGAAAGTCTCTTATCCCTGTTTAGAACTTCCGGCATGTAGTTTTGTTCCTCATATGTGACAGGGACAATGGTTTCTTAAGTAACCTGTGCTCTGGACCCCTACAGCAGCAAAAGAAAAGCAGTAGCCTGGCAAAAAGGAGGGAAAAAAAAAGAATTCCTCAAGGCCACATCTCCTCTGTTGTTTTTCTGCCTTAATTTGGCTCCAACAAGGCTATATTCAGCACTATAAATCATATGAGTTACCTATGCAGGGAAGACCTTGTACCCCTTTGCATTCCTGTCTGAAGAAATATGTGACCTTTCTACAGCACGTTGCTAGTAAAAAAAAAAAAAAATTAAAAGCCGGTTTTAACTTGACTTTGCAACCTCAAGGTGAAATCCAAGGAAAGAGTAGGAGTTATTACTCAGAGGAGTGGTCGGCCCCCAGCCTGGGAAGCAGGGAATCTTGGTGTCTGCTCTGCATGCAGATGACTGGAATTTCACCAGTCCTATTGAGCCTGTCCGACTTGGCTGGTGGAGTTGGGAACATCTTGTTTGCAGCTCGTCGTGTCAGGCGGATGTACCAATTCCAGTGTTCTCTCCAAAATGTCTTTTTCCACCACACACACCATCCAAACAGCCTGCTAATGGTTTGGCTTTTCAGGAAAGGAAAAAAAAAAAACAACAAACCAACTGTTTTTCATGCTTGGCAAGTCAGTCCAGGAGGAGCAATTTCAGCTGTGTTGGTGTGTGCATTATGACCTGTTTGGAGCAAATAGTCCTATCCCTACATCCACCCCTGTGATCTCCTGGGAACTGAGGAGAGTTAGGAGAGTTAAACAGCTTCAAAATGTTCAAACTGGGGAGGGGGTAGGAAGGCAGACACAACAGCTCAAATTTGGCTGCGGGCACAGAACAATAAACTGAGCAAAGCTTAAGATAAAGTATTCTGCATTGTAGTCAGTATCTGAACAGACCAGTTAATGCATGGACCCCCAACACATAACTGCTTAGAAAAAGGACGGAAAAAAAGAAAATGTTTCATTTGTGCTTTACTCTGAGGACCTGGACAATATTCTCTTCATCCAATACTCAAAAAACAAAAGAAAACAAGCCCTGAAATCTTGGCCCAGGGACATAATGCTGGACTCCATCGCCACCATGAAATAGAGAAAATGGAATTTCAGATGTCAGTGGAGAATACAAATTCCCTCATAATTGCCACAATATGCTTGGTTTAAAAAAAATAAATAAATGTGGAAAGAGGGTGTGTGTATCTTGTAATAACTAAAAACACATTTTAGCAATGGCTCTCCAGTTTACCAATCCAAAAATACAGATGGTGTCGGAGATGGCATTGAAAGGGATGTCAGTGAGTGTTACACACGTCCCAAGTCATGACACAGATGAAAATCACCAGGGGAATGGTGTCTGTTGCCAAGCTCTGATAAGCTAAATATGAGCAGCAAAACATAGTGTGGATTCTTCTGCTTTCAGTTTGAAAGTGTGACTCCATAATAACTCAAATGAATAATACTGGGATGAAAATTTAGGCCCAGCTGTCTTGAAGTATGAATTTTTAATTTTTTTTTTCATGTTTTCTTATTTGTACTTCTGGTGCACTTTGTAGAGGACAATATAGGCAGCTTTTCTTGGGGTTTTTTTTGGTTAGGATTTTTTTTCTCTTAAAAAGGCAGGACCTATAGGATGATGCAAGATAAAAGAAAACAGTAAATTAGGACATAACACACTCCTGCATCCATTGCTGATGGCTGAGAAAGCTATCCTCTAAGCCTGTGCAGATTTATTCTTGTATCTTCATTTTCCCCTGATTAAAATTCACTATCACTCCTTTCAATAAGAGGTTATTCTCCACTGTTTTGCTAAAAACAATCCACTTTTCATATCAAGCCTGGGTACAAGCTCATTACATCTTGTTCATTTGGACATGAGTTGTTAAGTCTTCCAGGTGCTTTATGGGGGATTTAAACATCCAATTCAAATGAATGATCTCTCACAAAGAGGTTTACTTACTGCTCCTGCCATGTTCTTTGCCTAATTATTTAAATTGCCCTAACCCCTAAAACATAATATGAAATTACTGCGCCAGCAGCACAGCTGTCTAGCCAGAGTCTGCGACAGTGAGGTGCAGTAACACTCTGCCAGCCACCAGTGATCTGCAGCTGAGGGAATTGTGTCAGCAGCTACGGCTTTTCCTTGATGGTTCCTTCCTCCATGAATTGATCTGACTGGTTTTGCAGTTTTAACTTTGAGTCCAGAACATCTGTCAGCAAAGGAATTCTGTGGTTTGGCACACTGCTGGCAGTTGCTAACAAAGCAAAGCCCTGGAAGGGCTCTTCTGCATGTAAATTTGACTTGCATCCATGTTTCGGGACATGTGGAAAGTGTTTGGAGTGGATTTCCTGCTAAGGCCTTGAGCCATTGACTTCAGGTTCCCTCCTCTTGAGAGGAGGTGGAGGTTCCGTTGTTTCTTCATCTATTATAACTTGGAATTTCATTCCTGACTGGTGGTTACTCACACCCAGTTACACGGGTGCACACGTTGCTGGATGTAGGAAAAAGCAGGATTATCCTTTTGCTCACACATTACTTAATGGTGCTTTCAACTACCATTTCATTGTCTTCATCTGTTAAATCAGTGGCAGTCCTAAGGTGCTGCTGCAGGTCTTTCCTAACCCACCCATTCAAATGTAAGCTTTGTCTAGTTCTGCGCTCAGTGGAATTGAAATAAGGAGTAAGTTGCCTGTACACAGGAAAGGTAACTGGGCAGTGGCAGCCTTACATTGTCCTTGAGAGATGAGATAATTTCATCCTTTTCCCAGGCTTTCTGTGTTAGCTTGGAAGTATTAGGTAATCTCCGTGCACCCCAATTCCCAGAGGCAAAATGGACTTGTTAATACCTGTCTCATTTACTTTGGCTATAAGATTTTCATGGCCATACAGATGTACAGCTCTGTCCTATAAAACCCACATCACTGGGGGCTCATCCTTGGGCTGGGCTTTTCATCACCTGCCCTCATAACAATAATTTATTTAACTGAAACAAGAATTTGATTCTTTTGAGGGAAATTCCTTGCTTGCTTACTAAAACCCTTTCTTCATTATTTCTGCCTTTGCAATATAGCACCAAGGACAAACCACACAAATTCCTTGCACTCACCATCTTGTTTTCCAAGGAGTTGTTAGGCTTTGTTTTTTTTGAACAGAGCTTCATTAAAGATCTCTTGTACCTCTGCTAGTCCCAAGATGCTGTACCAAGGAAGGAGAAAAGGAAGGTGAAACCGGAGAGATTTGTAGTCTTTGTTGCTAAGATTTTCCTTTGCTTGACCTATGCAAGAGATGAATTTCTTATCTCTTAGGAAAATACGCCAACTATTCCCTTTGGGTGTTGTCTAGTGCTTCCTAGCAAGCCTGTTCAGACTTCAGGAGCTCTAATATTCCTCAAAAATGCTCAGTGGTACTAAAAAAAACCTAACTGTAACCTAAGTGTTACCATCCAACCTTTTTTATATGAGCAGATGAATGTGCTTCTGTTGATTATACTCTAATTTTCCTTAATTAAAAAAAACCCAAACCTAATCTTATATTAATTGCATTTTTATATAACTTTCTCAGATTTTTTTTTTCTTTGATTGTGTGTGTTGCTCATGTTTCATCACAAGTGAAAGAAATGCTTTTTTTTTCCCCTCATCTGGGTAAGTCCATGCTTTCCTTGAATATAGAGGGATATTGTGATCATTCACTATAGGACACTTGTTCTTGAGCTGATCTCAAGCTGGTATTAGTGGACCACTTTGTTACTGAACACCTGTTGACCTGCAGACACTGACTTTTTTGTTGCAGATCATTTGTTTTCTACAACTGAGTTTTTAAAGTGAAGATTTTTCCAAAGGTAAAAATGTTGGGAGGCTCAGTGATTATCACAGTTGTACTCTCCCTTTTGTGGAATGGATGGATTTCAGATTATTGGAAAAATCTGTCATGTCAGTTGTGCTGGTTTTTTTTCTTCAGATATCAAGTTAAATTGCCTGTAGCCAGAAACATGGTGTATAGATAATTTTTTTCTGTTAAAGAATTAACGTACTTATTCGGGTAATTTTGCAATACTCTTCAGTGGTGGAGGACTGATTTTCAGTTTAACATACCTGAATGGCTGAGTACATTTATGTATTAAATTAGTAGATGAATGGAACCAGAGCTTTGTTGGGGTTGAAAATCTTGGTATGACTTTTGAGTGATTTGATTAAGGACATTCCACTCAAGGATTCGTAAGGTACAATGGACAGCTTTAAAGGGGGAAGAGGTTAGGGGTTTTTCCTTTAGTTTTAAGATTCTCAATTTTATATTGGATTCTTGGTTTCCAGGTCCCACAGAAAACAGTAATCTTATAGAAAGGGCTTAAATGAGCCTTTGAAGCAGTGGATATTTCAGCTCTGAAAAATATGTAGTCTTAATAACTGTTCTGCACAAAGAGTAGGCTATAAATCCACAATTTAATTAATCACCATGTGTCATCTGAGCACAACTCTACCTGTTACACTAATCCTGAACTAGGAGGCATTGGTAGATCTCAGGCTGCAACTACCTAATTTTGCAAATAGTAACTAAAATCACCTTAATGCATTTTTGCAATGAATTTAATATCTCACTCTCCTAGGATGTAATTAATCTTTGTTTTATGCAAGCAAGAGGTTACTGCATATTAATCAGAGGTGGTTTCCAGTTACTGTGAGGTTTGCCCAGATTTCCATACAATTTACTTGAAGAAATACTGGGTCCATGATCTCTGTGAGGTATTTGAACCCTAATTTTTATGTGCCCTTTCATTAGAGGTGCTGGGAATGTTGACTAACTTGGCACATCATAACTGGGCATCCTTTCTACCCTGGTGTGGTCTTGGGGAAGACCTTCGGTGTTTCTGGCACTGCAGAGACTCAGGGGGGTCTCCGTAGCCCTTGGACTTCCCCCTTGTTGGAAAAACTGGACTTGCCAAGAGTTGTGAGATGTTGTTGACTGGGGTCAGGTTTCAGCTGGAGATGCCAAAATAAAGAATTTATGTAGCCTGGGAGGAATTATGAGTTTGGAAGGGGGAGATAGGTATTAAAGGTCTCAAATAGGGTGATGGGGAGAAAAGTGTTCAAATACTGATGTAAACTTTCATTGACTCCAAAAGGAATTAATTGGCAGGGTCTTTTATGTGACTTTTGGGGTTAGATTTCCAGCTGACTCAAACTGTCAAAGCTCCATTGAACAAGATCTAGACTTAGAGTAACTTGGAGTTGGAGCCCATGTGTTTGCAGAAGAGTTAACATCTTTCTTTTTATACATGAAGTTCTGGATCTAATAGAAGAAAAAAAATGCCTCAGTCAAAGAACTTACTGCATTAATTAATTCCAGCCTGTGTTTTTGATGCCCAGTTTTACTCTATCTGAAGCCTGGACTCTAAAAACCTCTTGGGAATAAAGTTACTTTAAATTTTAATTTTCTAGCTATTTGTTCCTGTGTTTAAAAGAAACAGATGACCCAACTCTTTGCTTTTTAGTTAGCCTTCAAGTAGACTAATAAATTTACCATAATCTATGAATAAACTTAAACCCATGACATCCTAGGCTGCAGACAAGTTGAATAAGCTAACTACATAAGTTGCATATGGACTTTAAATCATTGGGAAGCAGTGATAGGAGAAACCAAATTTGCCGTATTACAAAGTATTTTTTTTTCCTGCCTATCTGAGCTGAAACTTCCCTGATTTTTGTAAATGTGATGGGGGCTGAGGGTTGGGTTTGCGTTTGGTTTGGGGGAGTTTTTGGTTGTTGTTTTGGGGTTTTTTTTTCATTCCTGCATCATCTGTTTGCACTTTTAACCCAGAACAACGTGATTTTGTACATCTAGCTCTGGGACTGCTCCTAACTGAGTTTAGATCTCCCTGCTGTTCACTGAGAGTCACAGCTACATCTGTGGGCAGCCAGTTGCTCTGTTTAGCAAGAGTTTCATTAAAATCTGTGGTTACTGAGAGCTTACATCGTGCACACAGTTATTCTAAGTGTAACTGCAGATTCTTGGTACATGATGCCCCAAAACTGGCTAGACCACTATTTTATGTGGACTTTGTGGTTTCCTCATCCTTGCTCTCATTTTTTTTCATAAGAAAAATTTAAAAGCAGTTTCAGCTCTTCACACCCAAGAGAAAAAGCAAGTTACTCACTGAGATGTCCCTTAACTCAAAAGTACCACCTATAGCAATAGTTTCTATAGTAAACAACAATTTGAATTTTTCTGAGTCTAGGGTGCAGTTCACATCCTTTCTTCTGCATCTTATCTGCAGATACTCTACAACCAGGCAGAGCAGACTTTCCAGCAACAGAATTAGGCAATTATTCATGCCATGACAAAATAACCCCCCCAAAAAAATCCGATCTGCTGCAAAGATTTTTTTTGTTGTTGTTCATATCTGTGTGGTTGAATAAAGGTAAAAAGAAGAATGAGCATGGATGAAGCTGCAGGTCCAGGTCCAGGGGGCATGATTCTGTCCTATTCGCATGCACTTGTGAAATTACCTTGGCCAGAATTATTTTTCTTGCAATTACAGATGTTTACTGGGCATGCATCATAGCAAAAATTCCTAGGAGAAGTTACTTTGCAGAGGCGGGAAAAACCCCAACAAAACAAATCAATCAAACAAATAAATAAAAAGAAAAAAAAACCCCAAAACATCATAATCACTGTTCAAGAAAAATAGAGCACCTTAAAATAAAATGCCCTTTAAAGTACAGAAACCCAGCTTGAATATATTGTGTACCTGAATTAATCTGACTGTACTATTTTTTGCCTTGTTTTCCCATTAAAAACTCTGCAAGTTATTACAAGGTTGATTGTACATCCTGTATGGGCAATTCATGTCATGGATTAAATTTAGCAGTTATTATCAAAATACAGTCTATAACAACAGGGGGAAAATAAGCTGTGTGGATGCAGATGAAGCATGTATACAGTGAGCTTGGGATTTGGACATGAAACAACATTGAGCTCCAGGTTGCAACACTATAAAACATGACAATCTAGAGGAAAGAACAAGTTCTGCATTTATTTTTTGATTCCTGTCTGTCGTCCCCCCCCCC
>WBMY01003931.1:667654-686844 GCA_013397315.1 Donacobius atricapilla | reverse complement strand
AAAAAAAAAAAAAAAGTCATTAATGCTAACATGAACAAGATAATTGGGATTTGTGGGGGAGTGAATGTCCAAATTTGAACTTTTGAACTGCGAAGCATTAAAGCCTGTTGTTTCCTTTTAGCAACTGCTACAGGCTGCTTGTAATTTTTTGTGAATACCCAGACTTAAGGAAAAAAGTAGAATGTGCTAAATCTTCTAATTAATAGAGATAGCACTGATGCTATCAATTAGCAAGCTGATCACTTCTTGTCCTTCCGCACATAAACTGTTTTCACAGAATCGGGTTGGAAGGGACCTTAAAACGTATCCAGTTACGTCCCCCCTGCCATGAGCAGAAGCACCTTCCACTGGACCAAGTTACTCAAAGATACACTGAAAAATGAGACATTTGTGGCTCCAAAATGAGACATTTGTGGCCTGTGGCTCCTCCAGAGAAGAGGCTGAAAAGATACATTTCTAGAAAGAAATTCTCTTGGAGAAAAGGAGGAGGAAAAGAAGGTTTAGAAAGAATAAGATGAAGACAAAAGATCTGGGAGTTGAAGCAAGTTGTGGAGGTCTTCTTGAGGAAGATAAGCAGAGATAAATGTTGGGGAATGCCTGGAGACAGCTGGTGATGCTCATTATGGGTAACAGCGAGCAGTGGCACAGGATGAACCAGCACAACCTCTGACCCATGCCAGGGATGTGGAGACCTTGTGAATGTAGCCTGAGTGTAGAATGTGAACTGTTAAGGAAGGTAAAACTTAATTTCCTTCCTTTCCAAACGTCTTGTGCCTCTGTACATGGTCTGCTTAAATATGAGCAGATATTCAAGGCCATATATATATATATGTATATATATTTATATCTGTGAGGTCACTCCTTGGGTGGGGGGTATGCAGCACTTGCCAAAGCACAAAAGAAACCTGGTTCCTAGATTTAAACATCATGCACACACATGATGTACAGGCTCAGAGATGATGTGGGATTACAGTAGTTCCATAAATGCTGTTTACAGCAGGCTGTGGGATTGTAAGCAGCAGTGTAATCATACGTATTTTCCGGAGGAGATGGTTGTCTTTCCAATGCCAGTCCTCTTCTAAAAAGCACAAATAAGCTTGAAACACTTGGAAGTAAATGGTACTCTGTGAAGAGTAGGTAGGATTCATTACAAACATTCTTAATTAGGTCTTAGAACAGAAATTATTTTATATGGTATTAAATAACATGTTTCTCTTTGAACTCTCAAACCTCACTCTAATCACCTCCCAGCTATCTTGGGTACTCTTGGATTCAAACTAACCACCCCTCTTTTTTCCTCAAATAATCCATCAAGGGTTGTTTGCTGGGGGAAGAGAGTCCTCAGACAAGCGAGTAAGCTGGTGACATAATTGGTTTCCTCTCAAAAATGTGCATGAATGAAGATAGTTGCAGCTGTTAGTGAGTACACAGATAAACTTTCCATGCTTTAGGTCTTTTGATAAGTATTTGTGTATGTGTTTTGCACCTAACCCATTTTAAGGAAAAAAAAAAAATTGGATAGCTCTACTTCTTAAAAAGTGAACTCTTATGGAAAGGAAAGGAAATTATAAACTTTTTAAAATCACTTAACTTTACACATGAAAGACATGGAAAAGTAGATGTAAAACCCTGGTCTGTATCTTAAAGTTAGAATAAAGGATGATGGGGGCAGGAAGTTTCTACATTAAGGTAATAAATCGTTTTCCACCTGATTTTCTCAGAGCTTTGAGACTCCTCCTAGCATAGGTCGTCCTCCTCCAGGAGGTTCTCCCTATAGCCTTCATCACTAATAATTTAGGAAGTTAGTCTGGAATCCTCTCTTCTCCTTCCCCCATCTTCTCACCATCCCTAGTCCATCTTCTTCTGCAAATATTAATTGAAATTAATGTTGAATCACAAATCTGAGCAGAATGCATGTAACAGACCCCTAGGTATGGTCCTTTAGGGTGGCTTAGACATATAGTAGCTGAATTAGCCCAACAGGCAGGAGAAAACAACTTTGTAAAGACAGTTTAGGCGCTGAGCAGAACCACTGGTCTCCAGTCATACCTGTGGAGTTCTCAAGGTGCAATATAAAAGAGAAAGTCACAAATTGTTACAGCTTCAGGTCATCTGTCGTTAAATTTCAGTGGTGACTGAGACACTGAACTTTCAAAGCAAAATTGTCATTAAAATCAGATCAGCATCAGCTCTGAGTCCACTAAACTAGGTAGACTTTAAAACACATAAATATATCTGTCTAACAACAAAAACCTTTTGAATTAGGTCAACTGAAACTACCCTGTAAAGGCAATCCTGGCTCCAGAGCAATATTAGTTCAGGTTGTTTTTTTCTTTATGAGTCTCTGTATTAGAGATTTGTATTCATGTAATTATTGACCAAATGCCTGACTGCAATTTCTTTCTGTCAAATGAAGACATGAACACAAGAAGAGTTTAATTTACATGGCTTTTGTGTGTGTGTGTGTGATTTACAGTGATTTTTAGAGGGGTGTCTGGGCAGACAGTGGCCCCATTAAGTTCAGTGTGATTTTCAAAGTCTGCCACAAACCCTGGCACATTTTTAAGCAGCTAGTGAAGGCTCAGCTTTTCATTTCTTTAAAAATAAAATTTAAAAAAAAAGAGTCAAATATATATACTGTTATTCGTTTTCAGCTAGGTTGGATATTAACATTTAAGTGAGCTAGATTCAACTCATGAAGGACTGAAGGACTGACCGTATGTTTAGTGCCTGTGCTGCAGGTATTTACCTGTAAAAGGAGCTTGACAGGAACAATGTCCAGGAAAATGCATCATTAAACTGGGCGGGGGCACCACCATTCACTCCGAGGTGGTGTGAGAAAGTAGATGGGGCGCACAAGGATCTTTTCCAGCAGTGAAAGAAATCGATGCAGATGTGAAGTGTTGGCATTTTTGTGGATGAATATGGTCAGTGAACCACTTCCCACTGTTTGCTGGCTTTAAATCGTATTAAATATTTGCTGCCTCAACCATTGGGTTCAGAAAACGCTTCACTCGGTGAGTCACAGCAAATGCATGGCATAGTTAGCATCTGTTGGGGTTAATTGACAGAGAACTCTTCAAAAACAGAAATAGACTCTTAACTCTTCTGCCTACTGTTTCTTCTTTTCACAGAGATGACACAAAGGGAAGGAAATCTGAATGCAGAATCTCATCGAATTGATGAGGTTATACAGAGCAGTAACAGGCAATGTGTGGCTTTACGTGCCTAAAGTGTTTTGTAAAACCCAACAATTTACGCGTGCATATTACGGATACCCAAGACATGTTCCAGAGAAAACTTGCAACAAAACCCCTGTTCCTGCACTCCCTACCACCTTTGTCCCCTGGGTTCCACCCGGCTTTTGAGTTGAAGCCTTTTTTCATCATGGCTTGATTAATACGAGGTGCTAAAAGCAAATTGGTGATAACTGCTGGTCGTGACAGCTCTTGTGCAAGCTCTTGCCAATGGCAGTGTTAGTTCTTTCCTGTTCTTACCTGCAGCCGCCTTCGTATTTTAATCATGGGCCCCAAGCAGAAATTGTCAATTAGATTGAGCCTTGTGGTTGTCTTTGAATAAATGTTCTTTAGCAGATAGATTTAGTGCCGTGCTACTCTATTCCCCTGGTTTCTATGTGCAATATACCTTCCGTATACACTAAAATGAAGTATCTTCCTGGGGAAAAAAAAAAAAATCTATCCAATCACACAGCAGATAAAGTGGCTACTCTGCTGAACTCCAGAAAGAAATGAGAGGGCTTGATGAATGCCTTGAGGCCAAAACAATGATTCTCTAGCTGCTTTCTCTTGGAAAAAAAAAAATCTAAGATGGAAAATCTGAGTTATTTCAATTTAAACGGTATGGAGGATTGTGGTAAAAGCGACAGTGTCACTTCTTTTATCACATCTACACTTGATCAATGCCTCTTGAACAGTTTTGTCTCAAGTGGGATAATGAGAAAAGGGATCTTCTGTGTATCTGGCTACAAATTATTGATAAATGGGGTAGGATCTGTGAGGATGCAGGGCAAGCTCTTCCACTGACTCATGAGAGCTCTGGGGGATGTTGGATGCAAACACAGCTCAGTTTTGCTTCAAAGAATGATGGCATAGTCAGAAACTTAAAAATCACAGACACTTTGCACATAATTATATCTGTTGGACTTGAGTGGGCTGTGAAAAGGAAAGATGATAGAGTCTGGAGTTGCTTATGTCTGAGAAAAGTATAGTCCAAGGCAGGGAGGGACTGCACGTCATCCTACATCAAACCAGTGTCTGATCCGTTTTTTCAAAGAAGCTATAGTTCTCTTTTATAGAGGAATTGACTACATACATACAATGCTCATAGTCTGGAGCAAGTGAATGGGGGAAAACATCTCTCACTGGGAGGAAAACATTCCCCTTGAAAGGTGTGTGATGGGTATAGCAGGGTGTTGAGAAAAGCAAGATCCCACCGTGTTCCATGGTGCTGGACCAGTCCACCTCACCCCCAGGAGACATAGGGAGGACAGCCATTATCTACCCAATAAATGGAGCCCAGAACCGAGACTGGGCACTGGACACTGAGGCTGAATCACAGAATCATCCAGGTTGGAAAAGGCCTCTAAGTTTGCACAAAAATACTTTTAACAGAGAACCTCTGTGCCCACCCAACCATATTGCAAAGTGCCAGGTCCAATCATTATGTGGAATGCTTACAGGAATGGTGAATCCACCACTTCCCTGGAAATCCTGCCCCAGGTGTTAACCACACTTTCAGTGATGGAATTTTTCCCAATATCCAACCTCAACCTCCCATGGTGCAACGTGAGGCCTTATCCTCTCATCCTGTCCCTGTTTTCCTGGAAGCAGAGCCTGACCCCTACCTGGCTACACCCTCCTGTCAGGGACTTGTAGAAAGTGATAAGGTCCCCCCAGAGCATCCTTTTCTCAAGATAAACAACTCCCACAGCCTCAGCTGCTCCGTATCAGATGTGTGCTCCACACTCTTCCCCAGCTCCATTGCCCTTCTCTGGACACGCTTCAGTGCCTGACTTGTGTTGAGGAGCCACTTTCCATCAGAATTTTTGGCAAGAATAGTCTGTTCTTTGTACTGTTATCTCTTTGGGGTTTTGTTTTGTTTGGCTCTTTGTTCTTTGGCGTTTGTTTTTGGTTGGAGTTTTTTTTAAATCATTCTTCATTCCACCAAACTAGCTTTTTAATTTTTTTTTTTTTAAGAAAACTAAAAATAAATCTGACACAAGCAACAGAAACACAGGAAGAAGTGAAAAAGTGTCTCTAGGACATATTTCAGCAGTAGTCCTGACGGGCTCAGTGCATACAGAAGTGAGTTGATGACTGAAAACATGATGCTGAGGGTTGGAAGTAGACAAAGGGATTTGTGGTGCTTGGCAGCGGATGTGCATTATCCAACACGTGCTCCCCTGTGTGAGAGTATGGCTGGGGGAGGTAAAAGAGAAAGGCAATAGTTGTTACCGTGTTATGAATGGCTAAAATTAGGTACCTTGCCCAAGGTGACATGGAAATCCTCTGTCATAAATGAAAATGGTAATCCAGGTCTTGTGGAGAAAAGCCTGCTGCAATACACACAAAGTCATCCTTCCTCTTCTAGCTGCTGCTTTCCAGCTTAGCCCTTTCCTCCAGGGCTGTGGGCGTCGGTCTTACTTCTAGGAACATAATGATTCAAACAAAAGGTGCTCGGGCAAAAAGGATTAGTAACTCTAAGCTTCTGTCCACGGGCAGTATGTAGAACAAACGCCTCTTATTGGCAGTTCAAAGGTTCGTCTTAGGTTGTGAGGGTTTTTTGGGGAGGAGGTTTTTCTATTAATTTTTTAATTATTATTTGAATTTTGCCAGAATGGAAAAGGCTCCCCCGTGATGCGAACTCCAGCAATTTTGCACTGAATAAAATGGAGGCAGCATTTGCCTGTGCTTCCCCTGCAATTACGGAGCGATTCTCGTGTCTTGTTTGAATTTCCTTTGTCGTTATGAAACACAACAGGCTGACGGCTTGATATTAAAAGCAATTGTGTTTCCATTCATGCAGATGCCAGCCTGTTTAGGTGAATTTACTAAGTCCCTAGACGTACATTTTTATATTATTGCTGTCTCTGGGCCATGCTGAGCATTTTAATTCTCTGAAAATAACCTCTGTTTTCCTTTCATCTCTTCATTAGCTCTTTCATCATGAGGACATGAATTTAAAAGTATATATATCTCTTCAAGTTGTGTGTAATAAAGATGTTTGTATCATTCCAATTGGTTGAGCTGTGCTTTTAACGTTGCATGGCTTTCACAACCATAAAATGACACAATTATTTCTGTGTTGTATTGCTTTGTACCCCGAGGTTCCATTTAAAACAAAGCAGAGAGATGTGTTTATAGGCAGTATTGAAAGCAATGTATATGGATCTTGATGTCAGGCATATTTTATTGAAGTAAGATTAAATGACAAGTTCTGCACTATTGAAGGGAAATCAGAATGGGATTTTATGCTGAGCTGCACAGTGTTAAATCAGAATTAAAGTAATACCAGGCTGTGTTGTTATCTTTGTGGCTTTTTAGTGGCATCTTTTAAAAATGAACTTTATACCCAATTATAAGTATTTTAACGTAAATATTCTGAGCTTTCTGAACACATTTTTACATCATGTGTTACATACGTCATAATGTAGCATTATTGTACAAGCATGTGCTATCAGATTGTCCTGCTATACATTCTGAATGTATGTTTCGATTAAATCCTTGCAAGTAAAACTAATTTCTTTCCCTATAAAATCACACTGTTGGGTACATCTCAGATAAAAAGCCCTTTTTATTTGATCTCTTCACCTGTTTTGTTGTTCTGAAAATAGACTCAGCAGGTTTAGGGTTTTTTTCAAGAGGGAGAGATTTAAATTATATCTGTGTTTCAAAGTTAAATGCCTGGGCTTGGGTCTAATTAATATCTGCACTACAGGAAGGACGACAGTATGAGAAAATTAATAAAATTTTGAATTTTCTTTCTGTCTACAGTTTTTGTTTTCCTGGGAGGGGATTCCATAGGAAACATAGTTATCCTTTCAAATTTGCATTTTTGATTCATAGAAGGGATACATTTCTGACTAACAGAGGGGTGTCCCAAATTAATTAGACTATTTGTGCTTCAGGATGTGAAGGAATTGCCTCTTAAAGGATGGTCAAATCACATCTCTTGCTTCAGTGTTTTAAGATGAGCTGCACTGCAGGAATACCTTGTAGTTTGCACGGGCACTAAAATTTCTGTTATGGAACAGTATTAGTGCCTGGCAAATACAGTTACTTGAGGCTTTTGAAGCTGTGGAGTAGATGGCTCAAACTTCTTAGTGTGCTGTTGTGGGAATTTGAGTATGTAAGGGAACACCAGCTTCCTATTTTAACTGCATGTTCAGCCTGGACTCTGAATGTCAAGCTGGATTTTTTTTTAATCATCATTGGCGTTATTACATCTCTCACCTCTTTTTCCCATGAGACAGTAATCTTAGCAATATATGATCTAATAAATATAGATGATTTAAAATCCCAGCTGCCTTTATTCCATCTAGTCATGGTTTAGCCTCTGCCTGGTATGTGTCACATTGTGACTGTCTTCACCTTTTTTTTCCCCCTGGCTATTTCCCTTCCAGTTTTTTTTTCTCTTTTCCATTAAAATTGCAAAAGATGGAGTTTCTCCTGCCATGTGTTTTATGTAGCATTCAACACAATCTGACCTGGTTCTCATTTTTGGCCTGTAGACATTGGCATCTCAAATATATTCTTACTTAATACTATTTTTTTTTAATATGTGGTTTTTTTTATAACTTAGTCCCAGACTCCACCCACAAGGGTGAATGACACAGAGCTACTGTGCAGAAAACACTTCTTTGGTCAGGTGGGTATTCTAGTCCAAAATTTCTGCTTTAATCATTTAGTGATGATTCTATTTAATGACATATTATATAACTATTGAGAGAGCATCATANTACAAAATCTGTGGCATCGCGGTATGATTTTTGCCTGTGGACTGAAAGGCTGTGGCTTTGGGTTTTGTTTTGCTTGTGCTTTTTTTCCTGATGTTAGCAAAATCTACAGATTAAATCCTATCTGTAGGACTACTATTAGGTGAGGACCAGCAATGTTTGAAAGCTCAGTTTATGAAAACATGTTTATCCAGGGAGAGAAGGGAAGAAAAGTTGCTTTAATTTAGTTTAATGTATCCAGTCCTTTGGGTGGCACAGTAAGAAGGTCTTTCGCCAAGCTCAGAGGGAGAAGAGAGTAAATGACTTATTGTTGGTTCAAATATTTGTCTGTTACAACTTGAGTAAGCTAGGCCCACAGATTTTTAGATAATTTTTGGAATTTTTCCTTTTGTTTCCATTTTTATGGAGAAATTTGATACTTGAAGAAATTGAGGAGTTTACCACACAGTGAAAAACCAAGTTGAACATATTTGTTTATACCAACCCCACAGCTGTCTTGTCCATTTATGTAAGGGGCACATACTTCTAGGGCTTGAAGAATTAATAATAATTAAAGAAAAAATGATATTATTTATTTTGGGGAAAGCTTTGCAGACAGTCATATCTCTTAAAGTTTGCCCAAATGGGCAGAACTGATGAATCCATAGTGGTGATCTCTGTCTAAATGGCACTGCTGCTGTGTTGTTCACTGTCAAAAAAGAATAAGAACTGTGGGAAATCACTGTCCTACAAATAATGATTAGTAAATAGTGGGGGAAATAGTCAGGACACTCTCTGGGATCTAATTACCAGCTGTAGCAGAGTTGTCTGTCACCTACTGCAGGTAACACAAGAAGGATGTCTTGAGGGAATTGTCATCCAATTTTGGGCGCTTTTCCTTAGACATTGGTATGAAAGCAAATAGGCTTCATAAGGTCTAGCTGCTTTTGGCTCCTCACTTCGTTTTTGGTGCCAGATGACCTCTACCCTTGACAGCCAGTGCCAGTCTCAGTCAGGCATGTGAATGCAGTCCATGTCAGGAGGTGCACTGCATATCTGCATTTCCCATTTTTCCTTGGGACACAGTGAAAGGCTCCTCAAGCCGCTGCCATAACACAGCACATCAACTTGGCAGCCTTGTTTATACCAGCTCTTGGCCCCTTCCCTTTCCTCACCTATTCAAATCCTCTGGCTCGGCAGGTGTGTAACAAGTGTGATCAAGTGTAAAGAGGCCTGTGGCACCAGGCTGACGTGGCTGTCACACAGGATGGGCTTCCCACCATGGCGATGGCCCGCACGCCGCACCACTCGCGGCCCACGGAGCACCCGCTCTCTGACAGGGAGGGCACATTCCTGACTTTGGATAAATGTTTGTGTTCTGACCCTGGTGCTGTGATGCCGCTGCTCAGTGATTCCTTCTCTTTCCCTCTTCCCCCCGTGGGCGTACTGCTGCTCTTACCGCTCATGGTCTGGAGTGGTTTGGGAGAGAGCCCAGCGGAGGTGACTTGATTCCAGTTGTCAGTGTCAAAATCTGCAGGGCAACAAGACATTGCTGCTTTGTTGGTCGCTGCCGGGAAATCCATCCTTGTAGAGCAGATCCTGAAAGTAGTTTAATGGGACTGTTGCATTTCAGGATGCTTGGAACCTCCACTGAAGGCAAGTCTTGGTTATAGAGGAACTTCACAAAATGATGGGTGACTTAACTGCAGAAAGTACTGCATGTTGTGCTGGACTTCTCAGCAGGGGAAAAAGCAGTACCAGTGCTAAATTCTCGTGGAGGAAATTACCAGATACATTAAAACATTATTTGGTCAGTAGGAACTCTGAAACATTTGGTTTCAAACCACTAACAGTCCAACTAATTTTGAAAAATAGTTACAGTATTGGTATTTTGGTGTTGGAGGAGACCAACAGCAGAAGGTATTTTAATTCAACCCACTTCCTTTGCACAAGCCAAACTGGCTGTAGAGGTTTAGCCATCAGATCTCTCATTGGATCTGAGACAATTTCTCAGAGACCAGATGGTGAGAATTCAGGCTGGATGTAAAGGCCTTGTGAAAAACCATGATGTCTCATTGAATCATATTTTGTCTGGGTTGGACGTGACCCTAAAAATCATCTATTTCTAATCCCCCTGTCATGGGAGGAATGCCACCCACTAGATCAGGTTGCTCAGGACCCCTTCCAACCTGTCCTTGAACACTTCCAGGGATGGGGCCTGTCTCAGTCCTGTCCCATAGGCTGATAAGTCACAAAACAGAGTTTCCCTGCCATGGAAGAGAGATCAAGGATGGGTTACTCCAAAACTCAGAGTTTTAGCTGCGTTTCTCTGTTGCCTGTGTCAATGGTGGACTCCATCAGTAATTTCCTGCTGAAAAGCTATCAGTCTTCCACTAGTTCAAACTCAGCTTTAAAATAAAGCCGGGGCTTCTCCACTGCTATGTAGGCTATTTTTGATGACTTTGAGAATGGCTGAGAAGTAGGCAGGTGGCTGTGCTGGTTTTCAGTGGTTGGGACAAAGCTTTGTGAGTGATATGGAAGTAGAAAACAAAGAGGGGTCACAACCAGATCACATTTTACTGGACTTGCCTGCCCCCTTTCAGAAGTTACCCTCCCTACACCAAACACAATTCTTTCTGACTTCCATGAAGTTATAAGTGATTAAGGGTAGGAATCCAGAAATCCCAGGATGTGAGAGCTCAAAGCGTTCAGATCAAATGGGGCATGGTGACAAAAATGTAGGCAAAGGACATGGAGCAAAATTCCAGCTGTAATTGCAGTTCTGCTGTATCAAGCAGTTATTCAGACAATGAACAATTGAAAAGCTATTCACATCACATTTTCTTAGCCTTGTGGCTAACATGTCATTTTGGTTATTGTTAGATGGCAACCAAAAGCAGTGAATAGTCTGCTACTTGGGAAAGAAATTAAAAATCTGAGTAAATCAATAACTTCTTCTTGGATGCCTCTTATTGTCTTAAATTAGACATGGAAGTACTAGGTGAACGCAACTTGTTCTCTGCAAAGGCCTTGGTCTGTTCTGTGTCAGATGTGAAAAGCCAGAGAAAAATAATTAGAAAGTATGCATTTAATTTTTGAACAGTGAAAGTCAATTTGTCTGTTGCTTCTTCTGTAGAAGCTATTGGCCTTTCTCCAGATCTGACCTGGGACTTCCAAAGTCTGAGAGATTTCCCCCATTCTTTAGATTGCTGGCAGCAGTGGCTCTTAACTTTAATAAAGAAATAACCCAAAAAAAAAAAAACCAACAAAAAACCCCAAAACAAAACAAAACAAAAAAACCCACAACAACTAAAACACTCTGTCTAAAGTCTATCCATAGAGAAATTATATAGCTTTGCAAAACAATACAGAGGAAACCAAGTACACAGGTAAGACCTTCTTTAGCCACTGAGACTGCAAGGCTATCAGAATAAAAATAAATTTAATATTAATCACTGTCATAATGATGTTTGGTTTTAGCATTTCACTTGCTGCAGAACAAGCAGGGATAACTAAAAGAAACCTGTTCATGACTGACAGCTCTCCCAAATGCCCTAGTCAAGAAGAAATCAAGCCTGTTTGTCCAAATTTTTGTCATGCAGCATGCTTTCTGACTTTTGTTTTGTTTATTCTTCTTGGTGAAAATCTGGCAATGCCATACAACTGCTTTTTGTATAACGGCCCAGGAGTCCTGTATGTGTTAATGTGTGACCTGACAGCGTCTAAAGTGAGAGGGAGTGGATGTCTCAAACCTTCCTTTTAGAGTTTCCTGCTTTCATCACTCCTCCAGAACAAATATGAGAATAGGTTTGGATTATTTGATTGCCTTTAAATAGTATCCAGCTCATTTCATTGCAAGGACCAGAGTTTAATTGCTCATCTGACTGATAAAGAGACAAAACTACATGCTTAATCAATAGATCAAACTAGGTCAAGGCATAGGACTTGGAATCCATATGAATCATGGTTCCCATTCGAAGCTGGCATAGGCATCGTGCGTGACCCTGAAGAAATTATTTAGTGTCCTGGGGGCCTCTGTTCAGTATTAGAAAATCAGGATGATAGTAATGAAGTAGTATGAAGACTTAACTCATTTGCACTTGGATGGGGTTATAAAAGTGCTTTCCTGATGTGCTCTTAACTTCATGGGCAGGGTAGATTTAGGCACAATCCAATTTATCCTTCAAAACATGAACGAGTTCAGTACTCCTTGTACTTTAAGAACAGAACAGGTGTGAGTTGTGTTATGCTTTGGGCTGTTTCCCTGGTTAGTTATGCCAGTTCCAATGGCAAGGTAGGAGCAAAAGCCTTTTGGACATGAGGGATGCAGTCCTTGGATTGGATGGAACAGTGTCTCACAGCAGCTATATTACTTTGTGCAAACAACTAACACGATTATGGTTTTATATTAAAAACAGTAATTCACAGTCACAAAAAAAAGCACTCCCTGAAGACAGCTTAATACAAGGAGGCTGACTGGGTCGTTGCATGTTCTGCCAAACCCTTTTTTAAAATTAGATCTTTACTTTGTAATTTTCTTCTTTTTTCGCTCAAGGGTACTTCAGAAAAATAGTGGAGAGATATATAAATGGGGTGTCTCTATCTATAAATTCTCATGTAAACTGCTAGGCTCAGAAAACCCAGACAGACTTGTCTGCCACTGTGCTGGGCTCTGTACAAAAGCACCTAAATTCAGAGCATATTACAATTTAATTAAAATAAACTGCAATGAGTATAAGGAAATCATTGAAAAGCAAAAGACAAAAGTCCTTGGAGATTATTCGTATTTGTCACTTAGAAGCAATTTCAGTGCAAGTAGGGGGTTTCATGTCTTTAAAATAAGATAATATATGTAGGTTATGAAGCTGCTAACATCTTCCTATTAAGAAGTGATAGGTTCTGTATCAGAAGATGTGTTTCAGAAGGGATTTTTTTTAGCTGGAGCGTGCTTTCTGGGAATGTGAGCTGGGTATATGGCGGAGTCTAGTTAGCCTGCTACAGGTGGTCTTTTCCTTTCCTGGAGAACTAATACGAGCCAGATACTCAGTTTTGAAGGAGCAAGATAGTCCAATACCTATACCTGAAGCACATGAGTGAGTGATGAGGACAAATTCTGACAGAGTGGAGGACTCTGCATGGTGTTTTAATGTGTAGGTTTGGGCTTAAGTCATTAAGCAGCACAGGAGTCTTAATATTAAATAATATTTGTTTTTATTTCCTGAGCTGAAGTGCTCACAGTTCAGTTGTAAAAATCCACTAATTCATAATATTGTGTTGTTTGTGTCTTTCAGGATAAGGGTGTTTTTAGTACAGAATCTTGCTCATGGCAGGAGGAGAGGATTTTAAAAAGGAGAGTACGTTCATGCAGTATTTATTAATGGTGAATCCTTTTACTTTTTTACCTACAGCTTGTTTTCTCTTTAGAGAGGCATTCAAAGCTATTTATGTTTAAGAGAGAAAATTAAATTCCCTGTTGAATTGGGATTGGGGGAGAGTGGGTTGTTAAGGGNTTTTTTTTTTTTAGTTTTTAGATCTACTTTCATCCACACTAATACTTTGGAAAAGCAAAGTCAGAGCTATTGAAGTGTCTTGCAGAGACAGACATCAGCAGGCTTGCAGCCTGTGTTTATCAGGGCTGTCCTGTGTGGCTGCATTTATAACATCCAGCATCCACCAACAGGCCAAAGGGCAAATAGTTTAAAATGTGTTGCAATTTGAGAGGCTGATTCTTTTTTGTCCTCTCTTTAAAATGGATTTGTAGTAGTCAGTCCCAAACAATCTGAAGACAAGTGCTGTTTTATTCTTTTCCTATGAACTTCTCTGTCTTGGACTCAATGTAAAGGTTTGTTTTCAGTCCTATGATGAGTCTTAGAAACTCCAAGCAGCAAGTCTGTCCTAGAAAAGAGCATTACTGCAGTTATCTATGCAAAAGAGACGCTGAAGTGGAATCTAAGTCATGCAGGCAATCTCAAGCCCTGAAACCTAATTTTAGTCTTTCAGGGAGTGGAGAGGGATGTGCAGATCTACTTACTCCAACATTAGACAAGCCAAAAAAGGCACATGTCATTTGAGACTTGAGCCTGTGGAAACAATTTGGAATGAAAATGTAGGAGCAAACTGCTTGCTTAATCATCATCTTTCCACATCTTCACTGAAGAAGAAAAGTAAAGTCAGATAAATCCAATTTGCCTGAGATTTTTCATGCATGCAGCTCCTGCTGTGAAGTAGAAAAATATTTCCTCTGCATTTGGAGAAGCCATGATAGCCTGCCAATGGCTAGTTTAACACCTGTAAGCCCACCCGGCTCTTAACCAAGCCCTGTGAATCCAGGCAGATAAAATAATCTTATTGCAAAAAGAGTAAGTTCAATTCTCATGGCTGTGCATAGTCTTTTATCTTCCACGCTCAATCCATTACTGTGTTTTCAGCATTTATTTCCAATATCATACCCAAATAGTTTAAATTGAGAATTGAGATGTGTCTCACTATAGAAGACCCTGCCAGAGAAGTAGGGATATCTTATTAATTAAACATATTTTTATCAGTTTAGAGGATTTCCTAAATATGTGTTTATATACCAATGAAAAGGGATTATGATATCTGATTTTAATTCATGATTACACGAACTGTTGCATGATTTTTCTGATTTTTCCAAGTAAAACCCTTCAAGCGCTTTAGATACTTTGGGTTTTAGAAAAGGCAAAAGGGCAGAAGTGTGTGTTTTACACTGAAGCATTCACCACAACTTTTAGCTCTGCCTGCCTTTGTGATTAGGGTGCATAGCACATCATGTAAAACTTCTTCCATTTTCCCTTTCCAGAACTGCAAAATCTGTATTTATAGCTATCTGGCTTACTCTAGAGAGAGAAAGGAGTGTTAAATCAGAGAGTGTTGCTTCAAAGTGAAACAGCTGCAGCTGGACAAAGTGGCAATCCATTGGTCATGGTGGGAGCTTTTCTACAGATGGGAGGGGAAAGTTTACATGATCTAAGGGGATGGTGCATATTTTCTACAGGAAAGGGAAATGTGCAGTGTTTATGGCCCTTCAAATGCTTCTTTAAATCCTGAAAAAACAAAAACCCAAACACCTTGTATGTCACCAGTATATCTAGAATAATAAAGCATATGAGAATTTAGGTATGTGAACATGTGCTGCAAAAAAGGTAATGCTTCCTCTGTGGTCAGCCAAGAGTAGAGGATCAACCCACCATGGAAACTCCTGAAAAATTTCTTCAAACAGTAAACTAATAGTTTCTTGCCAGTAAAAATTTTCTCGGAAAAACAAATAAACTTTCCAAGAAATGTAATATGGGGAAGCACAAGCCCTCTGCATCACTTCAGCTAACAGTGGGAAAAACGTTATTATCTGGAAGTGAAAAAATTGAACTTTGGGAACTTTGTTTAACAATCATTTCTCTTCCTGATTGAAATAAATGAGCCCAAGGATTTAGCCCTATGTTCACTCTTCAGAGAAAGGGCTTTTACATTGATTTCTCTCAATAAGCATAATTTTTTATTTTGATGTGCAATTAGGGCAAATTCAGCTTTTTTTCTGCCGGCACCTACTTTCACACAATGCCCCTTAATTAAACGCACAGTACAGAGATGGCAGGTGACTTGACATGCAGCGTTGGGATTCTGCTGTGATCAGAATGAGAGCCACAGCTCATGCCTGCCGGTGACACTTGCAGGAATGTAAAGCTGCAAAACTGAAAGTAAGAAAGCCAAAGCCCACAGTGGCTCGCTGCAGCGTGAGCTGGTGCAGGCCAAGCTCTGAGCTGGGCTCCAGGGAGTTGTGGCCACATACAGCAAGGGACACAGCTGATTAACGGAACCCAGACCTGAAACCCTAATTTGTTTGCAACTTGTTGTTCAACAGCAACCCCTCAGCAACTAAAAGGAGTTCCTGCTTGCTAGAGCTGTGCTGGCTGTGTTTAGTGTGACCCCACTCCCTGCCCTGAATCCCAGGCAGAAAGCCAGCAGGGACCTCCTGCTCCTCCTGTGGCTTTGGGCACTCGCAGTTTGCATCGCCCTGGTAATTCCTGCATCCTGTACCAGCGTGTTAATTCTCCAGGAACTCTGTAAATCCCTGTGTGGCCCGTTCCAGCTGGCTGCTGTGGAGCACGTGGATCTGCATGCAGACATGTGGACACCTACCTACCTAAGCAATGCTGCAGCACAGCTTGGCTTGAAATTTCTCATGCAAGAAGTGTCCCAAAGTATCTTCCAGTGGTAAATACTTGTCTGGAGCAAAGCAGGTGTGGTAGAGTCTGGAAGACACAGGGAAATAACTGTGTGGTTTTTTCTACTGTTTTCTAAGGATGATGGCCACTTCAGAAAGCAAGAGCATCCAAGGAGATTTGTCCAGGTGGTTAAAAGTCTATTTAAAGTGACACTGCTGCCAACTTCTTTTAGACTCTTAAATTCCTGACCTGGTCAGGATTTCAGTTTCTTGTTCCTCATATTCCAATTCTTCTTGACACTTAAAACTGAGAATGTATTCTGAAGCTTGAAAAGGGGAAACAGAGGTAACCTGAGCCCCTGAAAATGGGCTTTAAAGATGAAACAGGGCAAGCTTCAAATTCTGAGATCAGATGGTATTCCAGCAATATCCTGTTTTCAGATGCTACATGTTCTGCTGACTGTGTGACAAGGATAGCTATGACACAGGGGCTTGAGGAGCCTTGGAGAAAAACACTCTGAGAAATACTTCTGGGTTTGCAGGGTATTTTTTACTCTTTTCTAATGTATCCTGGCTGCCACAGTTCATATTTTCTTAGTTCAAAACTGTACAGTAGCTGTCTACAAACTGCTGTAAAGTGCAGTTACCTGTTATTGCCCTGTAAATAATTGAATAACCTCTTCCAGGCAATATGGTCAAGATGCAGATTTAATTTACTTACAGGCCAGTAGTAAAGATGGTTGAATCCACTCAGTTCACTGTCTGTGTCTGGAGGTGTTGTGTACAGGTGCATAAATAGTTTACTGAACCTGTCAAATTCTCTGGCAGGAATGGGCATGCCCTCTGGTCTGCTACAGGTGCTTATATGAAACACTTCCCCCTTCGGTTCTCGAGCAGTAGGGAGTAATATATTTTCCAATATTTTTGTGGAAATAGGTAAAAGATATAACGAATCACACAGTAGCAGGAATGAACACAGAGTCTGATTTTCTGGGGTTATTTGGTGGTTTGTTGCTTGGGGTTTTTTTCAGGGGGAAACATAGTATGATTTTTTTTTCTGTGCTCCTCAGAAATTATATAAACTAATTATAAAAAGTTATGTGTAATTGTCTCTGCCTAAATTTGGACAGTAGTAGACAAATTAGGGCATAGCAGGGCTGAAATGTGCCCTAATGGTGAAATCAGGTTGTGACATTAAGCACAGGAAAATCAAAAAGCAAACTAGACGCTACAAAAATCGCTCCATCACCAGGGTGTGGGTTTGCCCCATCTCTATTGAGGAGATCACCTTAAAAATATTTTTTGTAGGATTAGTGCCATGAATGGGAATGTGCCTCAAAAAAAAGGCTAACTTGTATTTTGCTTAGAGCTGAAATCCAAAGTCAGTGACATCCCTTGACTGGCTACGCACACCTTTCAAAATCTTTCATGTCTGATTTTCAAAGTTTTTGTATTGCTTAAAGAAAAAGAAAATGCTTTTGACTCTGATCTCTACTTGTTACAGAAAACTTTAATTGGTATAATTTTCACTTCAGGTTAGTGTCTTTTTAATTCTTTGGTCACTATTTTGTTAAAAAAAAAAAAAAGACAAAGTGAAAAACAATTTCAGAGTGAGATGTATTGGAGGGTAGAGAGAAGAGAAACCTTCCATTTATGAAAACAGACTGAAATAAGCTAGTGTCATCTGCAGATGTCCCATCATCTAAATTGCTTTTCCAGACTAATTAATAAAACCTGGATGCCACTATTTCTCCATTAACACTATCCCTTTGGAAAAAAACATGTTAGTAGCACAATTTTTCCAATTGGTGCCATTAAAAAAAAAAAAAAAAAGCTAAGATAATAGAAAAAATAACACTCCATTCAGCTATCATTCTCCAAGATATGAATGCTTTAAGGCCTGGTCACACGTTATCAGTAGAATTCCTCTTTATTTTGGTGATACGTTTGGTGTCTAAAACACACATGCTCGCCGTGTCCTGGCAGTGTTCCAGAAAGGATCATGATTTCCCTATCTCAGTTCCCTCACAGTTTGGATTAGATACATTTCTCTATGGCATGGCTGTGTGCTGTTTCACAGCTGTTCCTGTCCTCTGCAGGGATGGATGCTTTAAGCTGGGCTGTTTGCAGGAGTGCTTTAAGTGATTTTTAATGGAGGTGGTGAGCCACTGTGAAAAATTATGACATTTTCTTAGAAATTTTTTCTCTTTGAAGGCCAGTGAAGATATCCGTAGTCTTTCAACACATTGTCTGTCCCATTTGTACTTGCCCTCCATCCAAGAGCAAGGTGGTGCCTTGCTGCAAGGTGATGGCATGGCCACCGTCCTCAGTGTGTCCCCAGATCTGCAGCCATCGCTCGTATTTTCCATAACCCTGATCAACAAAGGCACAATATTCCCAGACAAGACAACCTGAAGCTGGTATCACAGAAATGATGTGCCCAGCAGCAGTCTCAGTGACTTCACCACTGCACAGCCTGGGACTTTCAAACATTACTATCAAGTTCCAAGGCAGCAATTCCAGGTTTGAGGTCTGTTGGTTTTGAAAATAACCTTCTTATCATAGAATCATGGAACAGTTTGGGGTTGGAAAGCACCTTAAAGGCCAACAAGTTCCAGCAACCCCTGCGTGGGGGCACTTTCCACTAGACCAGATGGCTGGAAGCTCATCTTCCCTGGTTTCAGATGCTTCCAGGGGTGGGACATCCACACTTCACTGGGCAACCTGTGCCAGGGCCTCACCAACCTCACAGTCCAGATATAAATAAAGGCATCATATCTGTTTATAATAATGTGCAGCTTATATTTATAGAAGTGCCCAGCACTATTTAATAATTTGCCACTTGCTTTGCAAGCTTATGTAAAATCTATGGCTGCTGTAGGGCAAAGGTATAAAACTTTCATGAGTAATATAAAATATACAAAATGTTGTTGTTAATATTTAATACAATTTGCAGCAGTCAATGAGCACAATCAATGTTTATTAATTAAGTTGTTCTGTTGCAATAGCTTTTTTTTTTTTTTTTTTTTTGGTGCATTTTTTTCTTCAGCAGAA